>JAMZAV010004079.1:0-133330 GCA_024449915.1 Sweltsa coloradensis
AAAAAAAAAAAAATTTCCCCCATTAAAATTTTTAGACGACGTGAGAATCTAGGGCGCTTCAACCGGTTAATTCATATTGTGCCGCCTGTGACTTTGCAAGTTATTTAATTGATTGTATTGTGTGTTTGATATAAGTTATATTGTTTACTAAGTTGAAAAAGGGGAAAAAGGAATTTGATTCATTAAGTTTGAGGGCTCGTCAATCGTAAGGTCATAATGTGCCACTCTAGTCTAGGGAATATGGCAAGGGAGGGTTTATTTTTGGTTTATTTGGATTAAGGACGCGTCAACCGTTATGTCATAATGCACCACTCTAGCCTAGAGGATATAGGGCATAGGTGGATATGTGCATGAGTTCTTTAGAAAAGGAATGCAAGAAGCTCCGTTTTGTTATCTTTACATGTGGGAAGTTTTGCCCGTTTCCAGGAACGTTTGAATGTGCACAGCTTCACACACCTTTCCCAAGCCATGTTTCAGTTTTGCAGCTTCTTTTATTGAATTTTCTAAATAAGTCTCTATCTATCTCAAGAATTCATGCACCATCAAGAGAAACAAATTGTTGTAACGAACGGGAAGATGGTACTGAGCAACCCGCAACTGGTAGAGTTTGACTCAATCGTTCCATGTACACATGAGGAGGCTGATTCACGTACGATATTGCATGCTGCTCATGCATCTAATTATGGCTACCATCAGAGACTTGTACGTACTGTGGACATCGACGTAGTGGTGCTGGCTGTATTTGAAACCCAGATTCTTCTTCAATCCGACGAGATCTGGGTGGAATTTGGCACGGGAAAGAACATTGGAATTTATTATGTTCCTCGTTGCTAGGACGGCTCCAAAGTCACCATTTACAAATTTATAAGCCAAGAACACATGAACTTTAGTTCACATCAGAAGTAAAAAAACTTTTTCCTAGAGCAGGAATCGAACCCTGGACCTTCATCATTGAAAACAGAACCTCTAACCACAAGGCCAATGAGCCAATGAGCCAACGAGTCATCGTCTTTGTCTTCGTACGTGTTGTAGTAGTTTACGACGACCGCCAGAGCTCGCCTCTAGTTTCAGGGAGTAGGCTTTATTATATACTTTCTTACTTACTAGCTGACACTGATGCTAAATTCTACCCGGGCCCAGACAGGGCAACTCTCTATCTATAGTTCGCTTTAATACACATTATTATAATTAATGTTTGGTGTTGGTGTATTTCTAGGACTGTGCGGGTAGAGGTTTTGACAGTCGGGTCAGCTCGGGTAGGTAAAACACGGACGTTATATCACTGCATGTTAAAGTGGATAATGCATTTTAAAACATGTTCATAGAGACAACATAGAGACTAACAGCCCAGACACTGCACGAGGTAGCGTACGAAGTTGCACTTTACCCCCCCCCCCCCCACCCTGACAATCATTTCTAATAAACAAGCTTGTGACAACCGACCTTTTTGGTTATTTATTTATTTACCGTCTATCAGATTCAGTTAAAAGACTGATTTGCAAAGGAGGACAACTAAATAAATCTTATAACATACATCCAGTCGACAACAAATACGAGGACGTGAGAAACTAGGGCGCTTCAACCGCTTAGGTCATTTTGCGCCACCAGTGATATTGTTAATTATTGAATTGAGTTTCTTGGGTATTAATCATTGTTTATTCTTGTTTTTTAAATTTACAACAAGAAACGGCGTCGACGCTAGAACACTCAAAATCTGTGTAAATCTCGTGCCGCGAAAAGCCTTAAATGATCAATGATTAAATGATCATAGTTGTAATAAATAATAAAATAAAATAATTATAGACATGAAAGTGATGACAACCGACAAAATATTAATGTGGAAAGTATATGTGACGTGAATTTAATTGGTGGAACAAATTACTTCGGATAAGAAATGTTGTGTATTTCGAGTTCATCGTATGATTGGGAGTTTTTGGTTTATTTGGATTAAGACCATGCTGGTCAGAACCAGCCACGGGTAGGGTAGGAGGGGGAGGGTCTCACGTCGTGATCGCAATTGTCTTCGGCATTGTTCACTCGTCATATTATATCTCCTATGCACATATTTATTAGTCCGTCCGTCTGTGTTGGCGCCAAGACTCCCCCCCAAAGGAAACCGAACATGACCTCAGAATGACTCGCGGTTCTTTGTTCACGATTTCACCAACAAACCCTTGCGATTCAAAGAATCCACGACGACGTGAGAATCTAGGGCGCTTCAACCGGTGAGGTCACTTTGCGCCGCCTGTGATATTGGAAGTTGATGAAGTGAGTTAATGATGTTTTTGATGATTATATTGTTTTCTTTAAGTTATATAATGAAAAGAGAGTAGTTGTTGGTGATGATAGTATACCCAAAAGAAAAATTAATGATTTAGATAAAAATTAAATGTGTTTGATGTGAATTACATTTTTGTAAAGCAAAGAACTTTGAAAGAAAAATTAGAAAGTTTGTCGCCGTTATCATGAAAGAAATTGTCATAGGATTATGAGAGATCAAATTGCGTGCGCAAGGCATCATATTTGGTATATTCTGCTATCGATAGATGAACGGTTTAAATGTACATCACATGATTCACATTCAGTTTAATATATTTATTTAATTAACTTCCATAGTATTTAGTTAAAAACTGATTTACAGATGAGGACAACCAGATTAATCTACTTACAAAGATGAAGATAGAACAATTAACTAACAGTTAAATAAATATTTGAAATAATAATTATACAACAACAATGTAATAAAACACAATAATTTTGGTAACAAATTCAAAGAGGATATTTATATGCAAATAATTAATAAACTAAATAAAAAAAGGGGAAGCTGAGTTAGGCGTGTGTGGCCTTTTTAATTATGGACAATACCACCTCTCTTCTACGTGAGAGTCGAGACGTAGGAGGACGATGTTTTCATTAGTGTGGGCTTCACAGTTCACACTATGCATTTTTTTAGTAAGGACGCTTCAACCGTTCATTGTCGTCGTCGTCGGGGAGGTCTTCAAGGAAGGGGAGGTGTCCCCGACGACGATTGCGAGAGCTCGCCTCAAGTTTCGAGGAGTAATAAATAAATAAATAATAAATTTTATTTAGAGTCTACCCACTAAGTTATTAAACTGATTTTCAGTGGGGGACTTTAAATCAAAGCGACCAAGCCAACCCTGCAGGCCCGACGCAATCGACGAGTGAGCGATAACCAACCAAAGATCGGACATTTTAATAGGAATATAGGCAATCAGTGGTATGGACAGTGCGAACACCCGCGAATCAACGCCAGAATCAACAAGGCCGATTCAGAACAACTTCTGAAATTTATTATGTGCTTCGTTGCTAGGACGGCTCCAAAGTCACCGTTTACAAACTCCTAAGACAAGAACTGGTGGACTGAAGTCCAAATCAGAAGATAAAAAACTTCTGACTTTAGCGGGAATCGAACCCTGGACCTTCTGCATTGGAAGCAGATACGCTAACCACAAGACCAACGAGCCCGCTTACTAGCTGATGTTTACGAAAGTAAACTCTTGAATCGTCTTGTAGGCCTACGATTAGCAGGGCCATGCTCTGGCCAAATTATTCTACTCCGGGCTCAGGCGTGGTTTATCAAAAGACCTAGGATGGCTAGCCGCAGACATAGGCCAACATAAATCCTGAGACTATATAGCCTACATTAAAGTTCTGATTCTGGCTCTCACCATTAGGCCTACCTATAGACCAAGACAGAGATTGAACTAGTTTTAAGTTTATTGTATGAAGGACGTGTCAACCACTAGGTCAAATTTAACTCTATAACCTTGGGGATATGGGTGGTAAGTCCCATGCTGGTCAGAACCAGCCACGGGTAAGGAAAGGGAAGGTCTTTGTCGTCGTTCATGAAGTAACACATAATTCATTATAGACTTGCTACGTTAATAGTCTTAGTCCATTTGGTCCAAGAGTGCGTCAATCATTTGGTCATATTGCTCCACGCTAGCCCAGGGAATATGGGAAGCCACTAGCGTCCTGGACAGAACCAGCCATGGGTAGGTTAAGAAAGGGGTAAAAAAAAAAGTTCAAACTGATATAAGGTCAATACTGGCTGGACCCAGCCATAGATGACTCAAGAGACAAGCCACCCTAGTGCAGAAACTGCCAGCCTTCCTTGTAGCCTAGCTGTTTAGTTAGGCCCCTAGCTATCATGCTGTCGAGGCCAGGCCTGCAGTATACAACAAAATCAAATCCATCATAAACAAATCAACACTATTTACCTCAGCCCTTCAACAAATCGTCTTCTATCAAAGCAAATCCTAATATTTGTGACGATATTCAATATTATAATAGCCAATTGTGCAAACACGTCTGGCATTGCTCTGTGTGGCGTTTATACCTTCGCTTGTTTGGGATTACAACAATGTGTGAAGTGAAATAACCCCACGCGTCCGCGTCGTAGCACTACTTTCATTGCGCTCCGTAAAGAAATAGTTCCTGGAATTTATTTTCATTATGTTTAATTTATATGCAATTGCATGCTTTTAGAGACGTAATATTAGTGCAATATTTGTTTCTATGATATTCTTTAGTAAAAATTTGCTGTTTTGTCATGTCATTTAGTTTAACAATCATCATGTAAACAATGCACTACTTACACGTGAAGCTGCATCTAAGCGGCAGCGGTAGAACGTAAGCTGCGCAGATGCGTAGCGTTGGGTTAAGATCTCACTATCAACATGACTAATGGTTGTAAATAATACTTATTTATTCTTATCATAAGTTTGTGATGAAAATTGATATGGTTTGTATTAAATTTAAAGTATACTTTTGAAAATGAAAAAAATTCCTCGTAATATTTAGCAAAACCGCAGTACGTGGTTCGCATGAAGCCTACAAAAATTAAATAATGAATCGCAGGTCTTCATAATAGAAGCCCCTCAATTAAACTAATCGAGATAACCCAGAACACGTTGCAAAATCAGCTATTTTGATATCATAGGAATGAGAAAATAAACTTCCCCTCCCACGAGCAATCTTCTTAAATCTGAGTTATATGATGGGTAGGTCTCATTTTACCCTAAATCAAAATGTATTTTTTTCATACAATATTTAAAAACTAAGCATCTATGGTTTGTAAGGTAAGATAAGGTAATTTACAATAGAAAATAGTTTATTGGTAAAAACTTAATTTTTATTATGTGCTGACGTAAAAATAATGCGTTCTTTCAAAATATTCCGGATAACGTCTTTCTTGTGCCACATGTATGTTTTATGTTTGCCACATTGTTGTAAATTGTTAGTTGAAAGGTCACACTCTACAAGACCAGCCATAGTTTGCTCGACGATGGTGTCGGCGCCTACAGTCGGTCAGCTTATGTAATGTCCGCTCTGAAAATCTGTTAATTAATTTGACTGCACGGCTAAGGGATGAAGGGGGTTTTCTCACGTCGCGGTTGTCATTGTTTTTGTCATCGTTCGTTGTGTCGTTGTCATCTTCTTCGAGGGTTTGTCAAAGGAAGGGGGCGGAGTCCCCGATTACGATTGCCAGAGCTCGCCTCTAGTTTTAGGGAGTAAAATACTACCTTCATACTAGCTGATGTTTGCGAGGTGGAATTTTTCTCTTAAATCGCCTTTTGCGAATAGCAGAGCCATGCTCTGGGCCAATTCTATCCCGAGCCCAGACAAGGGCCTAGTATTTGATATATTTTATTTATTGTTTTATTTTAAAGGTGTTATTATTACAGTCTGTAGTGTAGGAGTATGAATGTACGAGTGTGGAGTCAAATATCTACTTACTTACGTTTAGGAGCCCACAACAAATCGTGATACGTAATAATAAATAACAATGTAAACAATGTAGTTTCACACGCGTTACTCAGCGAAGCAATAATTTGTTACGTCCTCGAATCAATACCCGCCACTGAAAATCCTTACTGAAGATTTCCCCAAGGATTTCCTTACATGAATATGGGAAAGCTCAGACCTAGTCCCTAGAATAGATCCTGAATTTGTTATTCTCTCACTAAATTATTATTATTATTATTATTTATTTTCAATATGTCTGGATTACAAAATACGTACATATTGCTGGTGGCAAGAGTAGAGCAAGGCCCCATAAAAACTATGGTGCCTTACCACCAGTGCTGTAGAAGGAGCAATTAATTTGTCCACGGGCAGTCTTTATTTCACAACATTTATCATATAGGTGCCCATAGGGCGCCGCTGACAAGTACCGGTCTGCTAGTAGGCCGACAGTTGCGGGTTTATATCAAGTTATTGGCTTTATAATAAATTTAAACTATTTTTTAATTTATCTTGGTTTGGTTTATTTGGATTAAGGACGCGTCAACCGTTAGGTCATAATGCACCACTCTAGCCTAAGGGGGGTGGGGAGGAGGAGCCCATGCTGGTCAGAACCAGCCACGGGTAAGGGGAGGAAAGGGGGGTTTCTCACGTCGCGGTCGTCATCGTCTTTTGTCATCGTTCGTTGTGTCATTGTCATCGTCGCCGGGGGGTCGTCAAGGGAAGGGGGCAAAGTCCCCGACGACGATTGCCAGAGCTCGCCTCTAGTTTGGGGAGTAAGATACTCCGCTCTTACTAGCTGATGTTTGCGAGGTGGACTTTTTCTCTTGAATCGCCTTTTTCGATTAGCAGAGCCATGCTCTGGGCCAATTCTACCCCGGGCCCAGACGGGGTAATTTTATATTGGACTAAACCTAGATCGTCAAGAGAACGGGAGGTGATTCCGACGTAGACAGCCAGAGCTCGCCACAAGTTTCGGGGAGTAAGCTACCCTTTATATAGCTGAAGTTTGCGAGGTGGACTTTTTCTCTTGAATCGCCTTTTACGTTTAGAAGAGCCATGCTCTGGGCCAGAACTTGAACGTCTGACCCGGCACCTCCACCAAATGAGAGGATTTTATTCCAAAGACTTGTGATTAACAAGTGACGCCGACGTGAGAAACAACAGCGCTTCAACCGGTGAGGTCATATTGCGCAACCTGTGATAGTGTTAGTAATTTAAATGCATGTTCGTAGTGTTTGATGATCATATTGCTTTGAAAGTTTTTAAAAGAAAAGAAAAATGATGGTGATGATAGTACCAAATAGCAAAACAAAAAATATCATTTTCGATTAGAAATAAATAAATTTAAAAATGTTTTATGATGTAAATAAAATTTTGTTGAATAAATACCTTCGATTAAGATATTTAGAAAGTTTGTCGCCGTTAGCATGTGATAGAA
Source organism: Sweltsa coloradensis (assembly GCA_024449915.1). NCBI lineage: Eukaryota > Metazoa > Arthropoda > Insecta > Plecoptera > Chloroperlidae > Sweltsa > Sweltsa coloradensis. The sequence continues at coordinate 7,208 of JAMZAV010004079.1, forward strand.
GTCCTTCATTATTTGGAGAGATCAACGTGCGTGCGCAAGGCCTCATATTTGGTACATTCTGCTAGCATATTATAATGTGTCACATCTGGGAAGAACCTTTTCTCCGGTTACAAGATATCCGTGAGTTAAACATATGTGGCCTATTCCAATTCTGGACAATACCACATCTTCTTTACGTGAGAGTCGAGACGTAGGAGGACGAATTTAAGTAGTCAGTGTTGGCATCAACTATGCAATTTGCTATTTCGCACCACATCCTAAGATGTCTGGGAAGCTTCCTTAGCAGATCGATCAGCGTGTTATTTCCCTCTATGCCCACGTGTCCAGGTATCCAGCAAAACTCTACGAGCGAACTCTCTTCAGGCTGCGTCGTCTGAAGCTTCGGATACGAAGAAGACAAATGACAAAGACAATGACAACCGCGAAGTGAGAACCCCCCTTTCCTCCCCTTACCCGTGGCTGGTTCTGACCAGAATGGGCCCCTCCTCCTCCCCCCTAGGTTAGAGTGGTGCATTATGACCTAACGGTTGACGCGTCTATAATCCAAATAAACCGAAATATAAACCAGAACGTAGATATATTTCAAATCATTACAGATTAAACGAGAAGGCGTGCCATTGTGTGGCTCGTTGGTCTTGTTGTTAGCGTATCTGCTTCCAATGCAGAAGGTCCAGGGATCGATTTCCGCCAAATTCGGAAGTTTTTTATTTTCTGATTTGGACTTAAGTCCATCAGTTCTTGTCTGGAGTTTGTAAACGGTGACTTTAGAGCCGTCCTAGCAACGAAGCACAAAATAAATTCAGAGTTATTCTAAATCGACCTTGTTGATTCTGGCGTTGATCCGCGGGTGTTCGCACTGTCCATCCACTGATTGCTTTATTTCCTATTAAAAATATCGATCTTTAGTTGGACATCGCTCACTCGTCGATTGCGTCGGGGCCTACAGCGTTGGCCTTGGTCGCTTTGATTTACTGTCCCCCACTGAAAATCAGTTATTTAAATGAGTGGGTAGACTCTTAATTTATTTATTTATTATTTATTTATAAAAATATACTTGGAACTTACAAATCAGTTTTAAATGATCAGTGCTCGGTCGAACGATCTCAAAGAGATGAAAGCGATGCTAGGATCTCAGCTCCAAGTTGTGGTTGGAGAATGAAGGAGGGAGACAGTATTTCAATACGGGAGCCATTAGGAAACTGCGTTGTCAAGTTTCTTTGTCCCTGTGCATTGGCAACAGTGTAAGACCTATAGTTGGTTTCAAATAGAGAAACATCTGACGGGGACAACGACGACGACGACGACGACGACGACGACGTGAGCAACGGGGCGCTTCAACCGGTTAGATCATATTGCGCCGCCTGTGAATGAAAGTAAATGAGAAGAGTTAATGCAGGTATGTTAAATGATTTGTTTGTTTTCTAAGTGTATAAATAACAAAATAAATTGATGCTGATGAAAGAAATAGCAAAATGAAAGTTATGTTTATGAATGGAAAAAAAGAAAAGAAATGTGTATGATGTGATTTTTTTTTAAAGATAACTATGGACGAGAAATTTAGAAAGTTTGTCGTCGTTAAAAGTTCTTCATATGATTGGGATAGAGACCAAATTGCGTGCGCAAAGCATCATATTTGGTACATTCTGCTAGCATATGATGTACGGTTAAAGGTACATCACATATTATGTCACAACTGGGAACAACCTTTTCTCTGGTTAAGAGATATCCGTGAGTTATACGTGTGTTGCCTATACGAAGTCTAGACAATACCACCTCTTCTCTACGTGAGAGTCGAGACTTTGGTGGACGAATTTAATAAGTCAGTGTGGGCATCACACTACGGCAGTTTGTTATTTTGCAACACATCCCAAGATTCTTGTCTCAAATCCAACAATCTTTGCTTGAATCCACTCCTGACATCTGGCCGACGTGAGAAACTAGGGCCGCTTCAACCGGTTAGGTCATAATGCGCCGCCTGTGAATGAAAGGAAATGAGAAGAGTGAATGCAGGTATGTTTGATGATTAGATTGTTTTCTTAGTGTATAAATAACAAAATAAATTGATGATGAAGAAAGTAATAGCAAAATAAAAGTTATGTATGTAAATGAAAATAAAGAAAAGAAACAAATGTGTAAGATGTGAATTAAATTTTGTTAAATAGATTACAATGGATGAGAAATTTAGAAAGTTTGTCGCCGTTATCATATTGATAGAAGTTCTTCATATGATTGGGAGAGATCAAATTGCGTGCGCAATGCATCATATTTGGCACATTCTGCTAGCATATGATGCACGGTTAAAGGTACATCACATGTGTCACATATGGGAATTACCTTTCTCTGGTTAAGAGATATCCGTGTGTGTAGGCGTGTATGGCCTATACGAATTCTAGACAATACCACTCTTCTCTACATGAGAGTCGAGACGTAGGTGGATGAATTTTGTTAGTCAATGTGGGCATCACACTATGCAATTTGTTATTTTGCAACACATCCCACGATGCTTGTCGCAAATCCAACAATCTTTGCTTGTATCCACTCTTGACATCTGGAACGGGAACTAGATTAAAATCAACGTCGCGACGCATGGGAAACTTCTTTAGCAGCCCGATCAGTCTGTTCATTTCCCTCTATGCCCACGTGTCCAGGTATCCAGCAAAACTCTATTATAGTACCCTTTGAGGTTAGTTTTTCTAAATAGAATTGGATGTCTTGTACCAAATGATGACTAGAATACATGAGTTTTATAGCTTGAAGTGAACTTAAGCTATCTGAACACAAAAGGTATTCTCCACAACGACAGCGTAGAATGTATTTAAGAGCTTCACGGATGGCGAATAACTCTGCAGTGAAAACTGAACACACGTCGCTTAGCCTGAAACGTTCAGTTAAGGTGGAGCAATAAAAGGCACTTCCAACCTTGTTGTCAATTTTGGAGCCATCTGTGAATACCAAAGTAAACCTTTGATGTTCATGGCAAATCTTTTTAAGGTTATTTTGAATACACTATCGCAAGAAGAGTTTTTATCAAAACGACAAAGGTCGAATATAATAATCGGCTCTGGTGTAAACCAGGGCGGGTTATTGCTAAAAACCGAATTAAAAACTTTTGGCAGATGAAATTCTATAAGATTAAACAAAAGTTTACATCTTAATCCCGTTGGAAGAGATGCCTTGGGTTTGTTATCAAAGTGTCTGACATATGTCGTGCTAAAAACATTCCGATTTGCTGGATGGTTAGGCATAGCTTTAATTTTCATTACATACGTACCCATCAAGAGGTTTCTCCGTTCTGCTAAGGAGGACACACCTGACTCGGCATACAAGCTGACTACCGGGCTTGTTCGAAATGCACCAAGAGCAATACGAAGACCACAATGGTGGACAGTGTCTAGAAGTTTAAGGGTTGTGTTACTTGCTGAAGGGGAACGGGAAACTAGATTGAAATCAACGTCGCGACGCTGGGAAGCTTCCTGAGCAGCCCGATCAGCGTGTTCATTTCCCTCTATGCCCACGTGTCCAGGTATCTAGCAAGACTCTATTATGTAACCCTTTAGAGTTTATTTTTTCAAATAGAATTGGATGTCTTGTACCAAATGATGACTTGAATACGTGAGTTTTATAGCTTGAAGTGAACTTAACTGTTTGGTTTATTTGGATTAAGGGCGCGTCAACCGTTAGGTCATAATGCAACACTCTAGCCTAAGGGGGGGGGGGGGGGAGGAGGGGCCCATGCTGGTCAGAACCAGCCAGGGGTAGGGGGAGGAAGGGGGGTTTCTCACATCGCGGTCGTCATTGTCTTTGTCATCGTTCGTTGTGTCATTGTCATCGTCATCGGGGGGTCGTCAAGGGAAGGGGGCAAGGTCCCCGACGACGATTGCCAGAGCTCGCCTCTAGGTTCGGGGAGTAATATTCTCCCCGCTTACTAGCTGATGTTTGCGAGGTGGACTTTTTCTCTTGAATCGCCTTTTACGATTAGCAGAGCCATGCTCTGGGCCAATTCTACCCCGGGCCCAGACGGGGTTGAACTTAACTAAACCCAAGGTATTCTCCACAACGACAACGTAGAATGTATTAAAGGCTTGTTATTAATGTTTTATAGTTATAAGGGTGCGTCAACCGTCAGGTCATAAAGCAACACTGTTGTATAAGGGGTGTGGAGAGGAAAGTCCCATGCTGGTAAGAATCAGCCTCGGTAAAAAAATGTAGATTTTATTGACGCTGCCGGCCAGTGCTCGCCTATAGTTTCGGGGAATAATTTGCCCTTATAATAATTATTTTAGCTCATATTTCCGTGATGGACTTTGTCTCTTTCTTCGCCTTTACGATTAGCAGAGCCATGCTCCAGGCAAATCTTCCCCGGGCACAGATGGGGCTGTAAGACATGCCTTATACGACGACGTGAGAAACTATAAGGCGCTTACACCAGTTATAGGTCATATTGCGCCGCCTGTGAAAATGTAAGTAAATGGAATGAGTTAAGAGTGTGCCTAAAGATTATAATTGAATTCTATTGCATGAATTCAATCTCAGTTGAGGGTTGTTTTGTTTATTTATTTAAAATGAATGTCTACCAACCAATAAAATGAAAATTCATCTGGTTCCCTTTGAAACAAGGAACGATTGTCAAAATTTGGCATTTTGGAGCTAGGTCCCGTTTGCTAAAACTTTCCATAAGACTAAGAAATAACACTGACAGACGTCGACGTGAGAAGCTTCAACGGGTAAGGTCTTATTGCGCCGCCCGTCATATTGTAACCTCACCTCCACCTTTCTCCTCACTTCCCTGATGAGGAGGTGCCCACCCTACGGCCAAGATGAAGGGCCCACGGCTAGTAGACAAGTCAGCGGGGGTCGTGGATCCTAGGGTGTGCGGCAACTTGATTTGGGCGCCACCTGTTTGTTTTTCATGGAGTAACCAGGAACCTCCGGGCTCAGGCGTACTAGTTGCACCCAGCCAATTTAAATGAATGGAACACAAAGTAGAGTAATATGATTTAATTAAATAAGAGCCATTCGTAGGCCGAGTATACAAATGCATACAAAAGTTTAAGGAACTAGTTTAATAATGTTCACCTGGACGATGTCCAGGGTTTAATACAAATTATAAATCTTCTTACTCCCTCACTGTGAGTCGAACTAGGTATAAATTGAGTGAAAATAATTAACAGAAACAAAATGTTCATAACTTGAATGTGAATAATTACTATAGAAACAACAATGTTCATTGGCACTCCAGACTAGGGCTGGCAGATCCGGTCAATCGCGGAAGTAGCTGTCGTGCTGTGGAAGGGTTAACAAGCTAGGACATCCTAAAACAAGGCCTTGTAAAAGATACCTCTAGCCCCCCTCACACAGTTACTTAGCTGACCAGCAGTCGAGGTGCCTTCAATGATCCTCCTGATGGTAAAGGAAAAAATGTAAATTTAAATGAAATGTTAAATGTTTTTATAATATCATTTAATTTGTCAATGAGTTTTTTAATGTGAAATTTATTTGAATGAAGGGCGCGTTAACCGTTAGGTCTTATTGCCTCACTCTAGACTAGGGGTATGGGGAGGTGGGGCCAATGCCGTCAGAACCAGTCACGGGAAGGGGAAGGATTCTCACATCGCGGTCGTCATCGTCTTTGTTATAGTTCGTGGTGTCATGAGTGAGATCGTCAAGGGAAGGGATTAGGCCCCTGACGACGGCCGCCAGAGCTCGTTTCGTGGAGTAATTACTCCTCTACGTTTATTAAATGTTTTTTATATGGACTTTTCCTCATACAACTTCTTTTGAGATAATCATAGCCATGCTTTTGGCCAATTCAACCCCGGACCCAGACGAGGGGACTACCACCAGAGCTCGCCTCAAGTTTTGTGGATTAATATTGCAGAATTAAATATGTTCTTAAGTCAGGATATAATTTGATTCGGTTTAAGCTTAATTCAGCCATAATAGTCAAATCTAACTACATGCAAGTGTGGGAGCGAAACCACTGACCTCTATATACTTACGTGGAGGACGCATGCTATACTGTAAACTTGAATCTTACATGGGCCTAAAGCGATGTGCCTATTAGCGACGTCCCTCGATTATATTGAGATTGCATTGCGATTGCACCGCCGTCTAGATGTAAGGCGGTTTGTGGCTAGCTTATTTTGAGGTTTTTGTTGACTAGTAGACCTAAATTCCAGTGGTCTATTATCAAGGTCACTCGAGATGCTAGGAATAGTGTTTTACTGCAGTGTTACACTAAATAAAACTGATAAACACAGGTCAGTGACACAGGTGAACGAATCCATTACGTTTTATTTTCTTTTGAATCTGCCGCTGATTAGGGACCTAAGAAAATGGCGGGCGGCAAACTTCCGCCAACCACATCTCAACACTTGCCAGTTATGCATAAAGATCTCCACGCAAGAAATGTAGAGCTCAGTGAGCGAAACATTCTTTGGCGTGAGGAGCCAACGCACCACATTCCTTGACGCACACAACTTTTTAGCTGACGAGGACTTTTCCCAAAACCAGTCAGCGACTACGTTTACACAAGACTGTGGACTCAAGGAGCGCACAAGTGAAGGAAGTTGTTGCAAGCAAGTAATAAGACATGTGGGGATACTAGGGCGCTTCATCGAGTTAGGTCATATTGCGCCGCCTGTGATATTGCAAGTAATAAATTGAGTTGTTTGTGTGTTTAATTTTAACATTGTTTCAAATGGTATGAGAATTAGAGATGATATAGTCATGGAGTTTTAAATAATACTCCAACTCCCTGACATAGTGATGGTTTAAAAATTGTTTATTTGAATTTAAAGCCAATAATTCGACAACTTTTTAATGAATAGAACAATTAAATAACGGGCCGCGTCAATCGTTAGGTTTATAATGCGCTGATTGATAGATGATGATTGATTGAGACGTCAAGTGGTTCGAGAATCATTATAACTTATTAGAAGGCATTCAAGAGTCCAGGGGCTTACGTGCTACGTCTTCACGCAGGCGGCAGGCATGAGCTTCACGACCTCGTTTCGCGTCCTCGAGCCTTCAGACCGCTACCCCGCTTCAAGTACCCTTATCCGCCTTTTGCCTTTTATTTATTTATTTGGATTGAGGACGCGTCAACCGTTAGGTCATAATGCACCACTCTAGTCTAAGGGGGGTGGGGAGGAGGGGCCCATGCTGGTCAGAACCAGCCACGGGTAAGGGGAGGAAGGGGGGTTTCTCACGTCGCTGTCGTCATTGTCTTTGTCATCAATCGTTGTGTCATTGTCATCGTCGCCGGGGGCTCGTCAAGGGAAGGGGGCAAGGTCCCCGACGACGATTTCCAGAGCTCGCCTCTAGTTTCGGGGTGTAAGATACTTCGCTCTTACTAGCTGATGTTTGCGAGGTGGACTTTTTCTCTTGAATCGCCTTTTACGATTAGCAGAGCCATGCTCTGGGCCAATTCTTCCCCGGGCCCAGACGGGGATTTATGTTGCTCAACGTCTCATAGTAATGCACTTAGGCTGTTCGCTTCATGTTCATTCATGTTCGTTGATGACATGTTCGCATACATGACAGAAAACATCGTTTTGGGTTGAGCAGACTCAATTGGCAGGTACGGTTATGTGTAAAAGTCACGTACGGCAACGGGAGAAACTAGGGCGTTTCAACCGGTTTGAGCTGTGATATTTAAGTTAATGAAATGAGTTTATTATGGTGTTTGATTGTTTTCTTAGTTAAACATGGAAAATATTTATTTGTTTATTGTTTGTTTATTAGGTTAAAGAGCGCGTCAACCGTTAGGCCATATTGCGCTTCATGTGTTAATGTAATTTATTAGTTTGTTTATAACTATATATTTTACAAAGGGGTGGAACGTACGGGGAGACGTGAGGAGACGCGGTTTGGACAAGCTTGTGCTGGTCAGAACCAGCCACAAGCAAGGGGAGGGCATGGGAGTAGGGATGGTTCCTCCATGTCGTCGTCGGGGAGGAAGTCTAAGGGAAGGGGAAAGTTCCCCGACGACGGCCTCAAGTCTCGATGAGTTATACTCCCTTTATAGCTGATGTTTGAGAGGAGGACTCTTTCTCTTGACCCGCTGATTCAAGAGTTGTATTACGATCATAAGCGAAAAATATTTACTGTTTAAGGACTTAATAACAACGGTAACCATCACGTCATGGTTTAACTGTTTTAAGGATTATCGCATTGAGTCTTTTAAAAGTATATTTGGATTAAAGGCGCTTCAACCGGTGAGGTCATATTGCGCCGCCTGTGATAATAAGTTAAAAGATGGTATTTGTTGCTTGTATGTTTTTATATTACTCTGTTATACAGGCCTATTGAAGATAATAAAGTGAAAAGATAAACATATATCCTTAAGAGGGAGGGATAGTCGCGAAATTAAAACCACGCGAAATTACAGTATTTTCGTGATATCTCGAGAACTATGCAAAATATCTAAAAACTGATTGCAGACAGCTCTTTAGTTTTGTTAGAGCAATATTATGCAAGAAAAAATATTCAAACATAATTATTGGTGCGGTCTGTATAAGATATGAATTAAATTAATTAAATATATCAAATAAAAACTAAATTATTACAAAAGTTTTTCGTACAGGCTATAGTTCTCCCAAAACCACAGAGCTGTCTGCAATCAGTTTTTAGATATTTTGCATCGATCTCGAGATATCACGAAAAAACTGTAATTTCGCGTGGTTTTAATTTCGCGACTATCTCTTCCTCATAAATATTTAATTGTTTAATTACTATTTTAGATCATTAGTCGACGACGACGTGAGAAACTAGGGCGCTTCAACCGGACAGGTCATATTGCGCCGCCTGTGATAATGAAAGTTGATGAGATGAGTTAATGGTGTCTATGATGATTTGTTTTAGAAGGTTGATTTGGATTAAGTTTATTTGGATTTAAGAACGCGGCAACCGTTAGGTCACAATGCACCACTCTAGATCTAGGGGAAAGGGAAGAGGGGCCCATGCTGGTCAGAACCAGCCAAATTTCATGATGATAACTTCATAGAGAATGCTGGAAATGAAAGTAAAAAAAAAATTAGGGATGTGGGTTGACAAAATGTGGTTTATATAATGAGAATAGGCCGATTGGTTTAAAACACATTAGAAGATAATTTTAATAACTTATTTGAATAAAAATTCAATTTTGGGTTAGTTCTATGAATTATTACAATTTTAGGGGATGATTTAGGGGGTATTGGGGGTGGAATATTGCTTGCCTCTCGGCGGAAGTATGTGACTCTGTGGTACATCTAAGTGTAGTCTAAGTTTCATAGTTCTAAGACGTACCGTTTTCTCTGTAGGCTCTCATTCCTCTCTGTCAGAATTTACCAGCCACCCACCCACCCAGCCAGCCGGAAGGTTTTCGTCGATTTTTACGCACATTTTTTTCTCTGAACGGGTTATCATATCGGTCTGATTTTTTTTTTTTGGTATGTCATGGACCACATATCAGGTCATATACCGAGTTTTAAGATTGTAAATCTTTCGGGACGGCGTGTGCAGATAGCTGAAACCCCCCCAACTCGTATAGGAGTAAATAGGGTCGAGTTATCATCGCCTACTAGCAGTCGCATGCGCTCGGCTGCGGGCGTACGACCGACGCGCTAGATGATGTAAATACGACGACGTGAGAATTACTAAGGCGCTTCAACCGGTTAGGTCATGTTGCGCCGCCTGTGGTAGTCAAAGTTAATGAGATGAGTGAATAGTGTGTTTGATGATAAGATTGTTTTTGTAAGTGTTTAAATAACAAAATCAAATAATGATGACAGTAATAGCAAAACAAAAGTTATGTTTGTGTATGATGTGATTAAATTTTGTTATGCGACACTGTAGGTTGGGGATGAGTGGAGAACAGGACATGTTTTGTTTGTTTATTTGGATTTAGGGTGCGTCAAGCCACGGTCATAATGTGCCTCTCTAGCCTAGGGGATATAGAGGGGAGAGGACCACGGTTGTCAGAAACAGCCACTTCTCACGTGGTCGTCTTCGTCAAGGGGACAGGGAGAGGTCCCCGACGACGACCGCCAGAGCTCGACTCTAGTTTCAGGGCTTTCAACTCCAATAATTACTAGCTGATGTCAGCGAGATGGACTTTGTCTCTTTCCTCGCATTTGACGACATGAAGAGCCATCGCTGGGCCAAGTTCTACCCCAGGCCTAGACGACAGAACCAGCCAGGGGAAGGGGAGGTAAGGGGAGGTTCTCACATCGTGGTCGTACTCGTCTTTGTCATTGTTCGTGATATTAATAATTGTTCTTTAGGGCGCGTCAACCGTTAGGTCATAACTCATATTGCACCACTCTAGCCTAGGGGACATAAAGAGTACTGACCTACGACGACGTGAGAAACTAGGGCGCTTCAACCGGTTAGGTCATATTGCGCCGCCTTTGAATGAAAGTAAATGAGAAGAGTTAATGCAGGTATGTTTGATGATTAGATTGTTTTTTTAAGTGTATAAATAACAAAATAAATTGATTATGATGAAAGTAATAGCAAAATAAAAGTTATGTGTGTGGATGAAAAGAAAGAAAAGCAAGAAATGTGTATGATGTGAATTAAATTTTGATTAATAGATTACTATGGATGAGAAATTAAGAAAGTTTTTCGCCGTTATCATATGATAGAAGTTCTTCATATGATTGGGAGAGATCAAATCGCGTGCGCAAGTCATCATATTTGATACATTCTGCTAACATATGATGTACGGTTTAAAGTACATCACATGTGTCACATATGGGAATAAACTTTTCTCTGGTTAAGAGATATCCGTGAGTGAGGCGTGTGTGGCCTATACGAATTCGGGACAATACCATCCTCTTCTTACGTGAGAGTCGGGGGACCGTAGGTGGACTAATTTTTTTAGTCAATGTGGGCATCACACTACGAAATTTGTTATTATGCAACACATCAAAAAAAGTTTGCTTGTCGCAAATCCAAACCCAATTTTTGCTTGAATCACTCTTGACATCGGGAACGGGAACTAGATTGAAATCAACGTCGCGACGCTGGAAGCTTCCTTAGCAGCCCGATCAGCGTGTCCATTTCCCCCTATGCCCACGTGTCCAGGTATCAGCAAAAACTCTATTATATATCCCTTAAAGGTTAGTTTTTCTTAAAAGAATTGGATGTTTGTACCCCAAATGATGACTAGAATACATGAGTTTTATAGCTTTAAGTAAAAATTAAGCTATCTGAACACAAAAGGTATTGGCGAAAAACTCTGCAGTGAAACTGAAACACACGTCGCTTAGCCTGAAAAAGTTCAGTTAAGGTGGATCAATATAAAGCACTACCAACCTTGTTGTCAATGTTGGAGCCATCTGTGAATACCCAAAAATTAACCGTTGATGTTCATGGCAAATCATTCTAAAGTTAATATTGAATACACTATCGCAAGTAGAGTTTTTATCAAAACGACTTTGGTTAATATAATAACCGGCTCTGGTGTAAAACCTATTATTGCTTTAAAAAAAAATTAAAAAAAATTTTCGCAGATTAAATTCTATAAGATTAAACAAAAGTTTCATATTCATCCCGTTGGAAGGATTGCCCTGGGTTTGTTATTAAAGTGTTTGACATATTTCATATTAAAACATCCCGATTTTCTGGATGGTAAGCATAGCTTTAATTTCATTACGTACGTAAACCATCCCAAAGGGGTTTCGCCGTTCTGACAGTGAGGACACACCTGACTCAGCATCTTAAATCTACCCCATTGACACTTGTCGAAACTCCCGATACATTCAACGGCCCCGAACGACCCGACGCACCTTGGCAGTGGCCCACTTCCGGCGATGGCCCCTCGGAAACAACGGTACCAGGGACCTTTGGCTAGTAAAGTTTCCCCAAGACGTATACCTAGAGAGTATTCTGTCAAACCGTTTAGCCCTCTAGTGGTCGGCAAGGGGTAGAAAAAATAAGCGTCAACTTGTGAATTTTTCGACGAGATTTGGTGGAGGCGCCGGGTCCGAGGTAAATCGTGATTTTCGAAAACGAATTTCGCTTTCGTAAAAATAGAGTTGGGATTGTGAAATTTCACACGCGCACATGATTTGTCCCAAATTACTTATAGGAAAGAAAGGTTTGCTCCCGGCGCCGCGACGCCACGCGACGCCTGGCGTCGGTGCAAAGAAGGGCCCTACCCCGGAGGCGTCCCCCATGGCAAATCCGAAACACACGGTGAGAGAGGGTATCGTGTCAAATTTTCGGATCCCTAGGTGCTCGGCAAGAGTAAAAGACCAAGAGTGTAAAATTTTGAGTGAATTTGGTGGAAGTGCCGGGTCCGCAGTAGTTGGAAAATCTTAATTTCACTCTTGTACGTACGCCAGGGCTCGAACCGCTGATCCCAGAGAAAAGTTTATTGAAAGAAAAGCCTTGGAGTAATGATAGCTACGTTGAAAATTATGTTATGTGAGCGATAACCAACCAAAGATCGTCATTGTGTCGTCATCGTCGTCGAGAAGGCCTCAAGGGAAGGAGGCATGGTCCCCGACGACGATTGCCAGAGCTCGCCTCATTTTTCGGGGAGTAAAATATAACCCTTCTTACCAGCTGATGTTTGAGAGGTTGACTTTTTCTCTTGAATCGCCTTTTACGATTAGCAGAGCCATGCTCTGGGCCAATTCTACACTTGGCCCAAACGGGGGGGGGGGGGGGGGGACTTGAGCAACTAGGTTACTTTAATCGAATAGGTCATGCTGCGCTGCCTGAGATATCGTAAGATATCAAGTTTAAAGTATTTTAAAAAAGTTTGTCGGATTAAGGTTTCGTCAACTCTGAGGTAGGGCATGTAAAGAGGACGGACCCGTGCTGGACAGAACCAGACACGGGGATGAAAGGGGTTTTAGATTACAGATAAGTCGCTGTAGGCCCTACAACAAATTGCAATGAATGGCGACTGAAAAATACCAATGCAAAAGACATTGCTCTGATCGAAGACCTACAACTTAAAACGAAGTTTCTCTTGAACAGTTCTTTGCTCCAATATTGCAGTAAGATTTTATATCCACACAATGTATACTTTATTTCCAATAAATATTTAAATTGTACATTATGTTTTTCAAAACAGTCGTTCATAAACACGTCTTTCCCAAACTGACAAGAAAACAAACAGAAGAAGGTGAATCATTCTGTAACAATGCTTTCGCCAACGCCTTGTTGACGGAAAGTTTCAAGATTCCTACGCCAGTTGCGCAATATTCTACCTACGAGTGATGTAGTTCTGTTATAAACTACAAGGCCGTGATTTCACACGAGTTTTATGTGAAATTTATATTTGTATCGATCTTTTTGTATCGTTGTCTTGATTATTTGTTTTAGGGGCGAGTCAACCAATGAGAAACCAATTCGAGTTTCGATTAAGTTTCTTTGAAGACTGGGTGAGTAAACCGTTAGGTTATGATGTGAAACTCTAGCCTGGGGATATGTGGAGGAATATCCCAAGCTGGTCAAAACCAACCGCAAGTAGGGGAAGGAAAGGCGGGTACTCACGTCGCGGTCGTTATAGTCTTTGTCATCGATCGTATTGTCATGGTTTTCGTCGTCGGGGAGGTCGTCAAGGGAAGAGGGAGTGGTCCTTGACGACAAATGGCAGAATTTACCTAAAGTTTCGTGGAGTTATTTAAATAAATTAAAACATTCGTATTTTGAGACTACAAACACAGTCACATAACTGTTTTTCAGTGGGGGACATTTAACCAAAGCGACCAAACCAACTGTGTAGGCTCCGACGCAATCGACGAGTGAGCGATAACCATCCAAATACTCATATTTTTTAATGGGAAATAGCAATCAGTGGTGAACACAGTGCGAACACCCGCGGATCAACGCCAGAATCAACAAGGCCGATTAAGATCAATTTTGAATTCATTATGTGCCTCGTTGCTAGGACGGCTCCAAAGTCACCGTTTACAAATTCCTAACCCAAAAACTGATGGACTTAAGTCCAAATCAGAAAACAAACTTATGCCCATAACGGGCATCGAACCCATGACCTTCAGCATTGGAAACAGAGCCGCTAACCACAAGACCAACAAGTCACATCCCTGTTAGTAGCAAATAATTGCGAGATGGACTTTTTCTCTTTCCTCGCCTTAACGGTTATCAGAGACATGCCCTGGGCCAATACTACCCCGGGGAAGTTTATTTGCTTTAAGTGCGCGTCAACCGTTAGGTCATAATGGGCCACTCTAGCCTAGAGGATATGAAACGGAGGGGTTAGTGCTGATCAGAACCAGCCACGGGTAAGGGGAGGAAAGGGTGTTCTCTTCTGCAATAGAAACATTGAACAAATCATCACGACGACGTGAGAAACTAGGGCGCTTCAACCGACTGGGTCATATTATGGCGTCGCCTGTGATATGGTTAGTTAGTGGAATGAGTTTGGGGTGTGTTTGAATATAAGATTGTTTTCTAATTTTCTAAAAGAAAAGGCATGGATGCTGATGATATTAATAGCAATAAAATATTATTTATTTCGATAAAAATAAATATGTTGATATGATTTTTTTTAATAATTACTTTAAATGAGATATTTAGAAAATTTGTCAGCGTTTTCATAAAAAAGAAGTTCTTCATATGATTGGGAGATATTTTTTTACTTGTGCAAGACATTATACATGTTACATTCTGCTATTATTATGATGTACGGTTTTGAACAGAGCAGCTATATTTGATTAAAATTCGAACGAACTTAAGCTGTTGACAGTGTGGCGCATAAGTTATTTGTTGGGTATATTTGGATTAAGGGCGTGACAACGGTAGGTCATAATGCGCCGTCTAGCCCAGGGGATCTAAGGAGGAGTGGGGGGTTCACACGTCGTGGTCGTCATTGTCTTTGTCATCGTTTGTTGTCGTCAAGGGGATGTGGAGAGTTCCCCGACATGGATGCCAGAACTCGCCTCTTTGATTCGTAAAGTTTAAGGGCGCGTCAACCGTTCGTAACGAGCCTTTCTAGCCTGAGGGGTTCATGCTGTTCAGAACCAGAAACAGGGTAGGTAAACGAATCCTTAGTGGGAGATTCTACTTTGCGCCCATGACAGGGTTCTTGTTATTAAAATATTGTTTAAATTTTATTCCAAAAATACCTTTCATTTAGCATTTATGAAATGGTATTGTTTGCAATCTCCACATACTCAATACCTTCCGTGAAAAAATGTAAAATCTTACACTAACGACCCCTTTAGCGACACACTATAATATTAGTGTCCTATTGGGGCTAATAAACGTATTTGTAATGTAAAAGTAATTTCTGAAAATAAAGGGATTTTGACTTGACATTTGAAAATAATATAATAGAGATTATAGTGGTTTGGTTTATTTAAATTAAGGACGCGTCAACCGTTAAGTTATCAAGCACCACTTATAACCTAGGGGTTATGGTGAGGAGGGGCTATGCTGGTCAGAACCAGCCACGGGTAAGGGCAGTCGTCATCGTCTTTGTCATCGTTTGTCGGAGAGTAATATTCCTCCCTACTTTTAGTTGATGATTGAGAGGTGGACTTTTTCTCTTAAATTGCCTTGCACGACCAGCAGAGCCAAGTTTAGATAACCAAATAAGACGTCGTGAGAAACAAGGGCGCTACAACCGGGATGGTCTTATAACACAGCCTGATATATTGTCAGTTGGTGAATTTAATTTGTTTGTTTTAAGATTCAATGTAATTTAAGGCAAAAGAAAACTATATAAAGGTTTAGTGGTTTTTTTCGTTTGGGCGCATCAACCGTTCAGTTATAATGCGCCGCTCTAGAAGAGTGTGATGTGGGGAGGAAGAAACCGCGGGTTGGGGGAGAAATTTGGAGGTTCTTACAACACGGTAATCGTCTTTGAGATCGTCAAGGGGGTGGGGGGATAATTCAGTGCCAGAGCTCGCCTCTATAGTGAGACATGGAGTCAATAGACGACGTGAGAAACAAGGGCTCTACACCGGTCACGCCATATTGAGTCGCAAGTGATATTGAAAGTAGATTAATGAGTTTGTATAGTGTGTTTGATATTATAGATGATTGACTTGATTGATATTATATTATAGTATAATTTTGTTTGTTGAATAATTATAAAGGCGCGTTTAACATAAGTTCTTTAAACATAACTTTAGTTAAGTTTAAGTTTAATTGGAGAAAGACCGCGTCAACCGTTATTTTGAAATTCGCCACTCTAGCGTAGGGGATAGAAGGGGGGGGAAATGGGCGTTCTCAAGTCGTGGTAATCATCATTGACGACGACGTGAGAAACTAGGGCGCTTCAACCGGTTAGGTCATATTGCGCCGCCTGTGAATGAAAGGAAATGAGAAGAGTGAATGCAGGTATGTTTGATGATTAGATTGTTTCTAAGTGTATAAATAACAAAATAAATTGATGATGAAGAAAGTAATAGCAAAATAAAAGTTATGTATGTAAATGAAAAAAAGAAAAGAAACAAATGTGTAAGATGTGAATTAAATTTTGTTAAATAGATTACAATGGATGAGAAATTTAGAAAGTTTTGTCGCCGTTATCATTATGATAGAAGTTCTTCATATGATTGGGAGAGATCAAATTGCGTGCGCATGCATCATATTTGGCACATTCGCTAGCATATGATGCACGGTTAAAGGCACATCACATGTGTCACATATGGGAATAACCTTTTCTCTGGTTAAGAGATATCCGTGTGTTAGGCGTGTATGGCCTATACGAATTCTAGACAATACCACTGTTCTCTTACGTGAGAGTCGAGACGTAGGTGGACGAATTTTGTTAGTCAATGTGGGCATCACACTATGCAATTGTTATTTTGCAACACATCCCACGATGCTTGTCGCAAATCCAACAATCTTTGCTTGTATCCACTCTTGACATCTGGAACGGGAACTAGATTGAAATCAACGTCGCGACGCTGGGAAGCTTCCTTAGCAGCCCGATCAGCGTGTTCATTTCCCTCTATGCCCACGTGTCCAGGTATCCAGCAAAACTCTATTATATATCCCTTAGAGGTTAGTTTTTCTAAATAGAATTGGATGTCTTGTACCAAATGATGACTAGAATACATGAGTTTTATAGCTTGAAGTGAACTTAAGCTATCTGAACACAAAAGGTATTCTCCACAACGACAGCGTAGAATGTATTTAAGAGCTTTCACGGATGGCGAATAACTCTGCAGTGAAAACTGAACACACGTCGCTTAGCCTGAAACGTTCAGTTAAGGTGGAGCAATAAAAGGCACTTCCAACCTTGTTGTCAATTTTGGAGCCATCTGTGAATACCAAAGTAAACCTTTGATGTTCATGGCAAATCTTTCTAAAGTTAATTTTGAATACACTATCGCAAGTAGAGTTTTTATCAAAACGACAAAGGTCAAATATAATAATCGGCTCTGGTGTAAACCAGGGGGTTATTGCTAAATACAAAATTAAAAACTTTTGGCAGATGAAATTCTATAAGATTAAAACAAAAGTTTCATCTTAATCCCGTTGGAAGAGATGCCTTGGGTTTGTTATCAAAGTGTCTGACATATGTCGTGTTAAAAACATTCGATTTGCTGGATGGTTAGGCATAGCTTTAATTTTCATTACATACGTACCCATTCAAGAGGTTTCTCCGTTCTGCTAAGGAGGACACACTGACTCGGCATACAAGCTGACTACCGGGCTTGTTCGAAATGCACAAGAGCAATACGAAGACCACAATGGTGGACAGTGTCTAGAAGTTTAAGGGTTGTGTTACTTGCTGAAGAGTATACGAAACATCCATAGTCCATCTTGGAGCAAACTAGAGATCCGTAATTCTCAACATGCAAGTCCTATCTGCACCCCACGAGTATTACTGAGAACTTTCAATAGGTTGATTTTCAAACATGCATTTTTTGCGTAACTCAACAACGTGGTCTTTCCAATTTAGCTTTTTGTCAAACACCATGCCGAGAAGACGGACATTTGTTTTGAATAGAAGTTCTACATTGTTAAACGATAGTTGTGGGTCATTTTGGATTCCTTGAAGACGGCAAAAGTGAATGCACTGAGTTTTTTCGGGAGAGAATCGTGTCCCCCGCTTTCGAGCCCATTCACTTATATTGTTCAATCCAATTTGCACGTGTCTTTGAGCTGTTGATAATTTACCGATCTGTAGAAGATTCCCAGGTCATCTACAAATAGGCACGACATTAGGCTCTTTGGGATACAATCCACCACACTGTTTATTCCAATAGCAAACAGTGATACCGACAAGACCGAGCCTTGTGGTACACCTGTTTCCAGTGAGAACGAGTCTGACAAAACCATTGTTAACACGCACTTTGAAAGTTCTATCTTTTAAAAAGTTTTCTAAAAATTTTGGCATATGCCCTCGAAAACCCACTCGTGAATCTGTTGAAGAATATTATATCTCCATGTTGTATCGTATGCTTTTTCAATGTCAAAAAGCACACCAACAACATGTTGTTTGCAACAAACCCTTCTTGAATAAACGTCTCTAATCGAACCAAGTGGTCGATGGTGCAACGACGTTGACGAAATCCACATTGGACGTTCGCCAATAAACTGCGTGTCTCCAGCATCCACATTAGTCGTTTGTGATCATCTTTCGAACAATTTGCAAAAGCAACTTGTCAGAGAAATAGGGCGATATGAAGTCGGCATCGACTTATCTTTTGTGGGTTGAGAAGTGGAATTAAGATGGCACTACGCCAACTATCGGAAATATGTCAGACAACCACAAAATATTAAAAAATAAAATAATAACTTCCAATGAGGGATCAGTCAGGTGCACAAAACATGTCGTTGTGCATTTTGTCTTCTCCACAGATGTGCGACGTAATGAGCTTAACGCCATACGGAGTTCCCACAAAGAGAACGCTCTGTTGTATGGCTCATCGTTTTCAGATGAGAAATTAAGTTTTCGAGCTTCTGTAAACTGCTTGTGTGCTAGAAATTCTGCATCATATCGTGCATTACTGCTTACCGATGCAAAATGTGTACCCAGTACTGAAGCCACATCTGCTGGAGTAGTAACTAATTGCCCGCCATCCTTGATAGCGGGTATGGTGTTTACCTGACCGTCCACTAATTGATTTAATCCTTTTCCACACCATCGTGGAAGAGGTGCTGTAATTTATAGAAGATACATACTCTTGCCATGACTGCCTCTTACTATGTTTGATAATTCGTCTCGTTTTCGCTCTCTCGTGCTTGAAATTGATTAAATTTTCAAATGTAGGAAATGTATTTAATTTTTTAAAAGCTGCTTTCTTTGCCTGATGGCCAATGCACAATCTTTGTTCCACCAGGGGACGACACGACGACGTTGTTCACCACTAGTCAGTGGTATACTGGCATATGCTGCATCAAGCAAGCATTACTCACATTATTGACAAGCACGTTGGGGTCACGAGAACTAGTAAAGTCCACCTTGAGCAAAGAGACTTCACTATAGTTAGGTCATAATCATGACTTCCGTGACCACTTTTCGCAAGGAGGGTTTTGACGATTGATTTGACTTTTATGACCATTTAGAAAAAAAATAAGCCCCCATGTCCCCCCCAAAAAAATCCCGGAAATTTTTACTAGAGGCCAAAACCCAAAATATGGCTGCCGGGCACACTCGTGAAAAATTAAATTTGAACCAGGGGGCAGGTAGAATCAAGTACAAAACATTTTTTCGTTTAAAACTGCCCACAAGGATTCTGGAATATGATATTAATTTGACGCTACAACGCCATTTTGAACCAGAAATACAATATGGCCACCAGCACCATTGTGGAAAATTAAGTTTAAAACCAGAGCATCTAGAATCAAGTACAAATACACTTTTTCTTGTAAATAGACCACCAAAGATTCAAAAATATGACGTAAATTTGACGTTTCTATATTATTTTGACTCATAAATCCAAAATTGTCGCCATCCATTTGTAGCAAACGTTTACGTTTGTATTTAAGCAAGTACTCCCGCAAGATCTCTTGCTGTAAAGTACCATCATTTTACCTTTTAGATGGTATTTTAGTAAATTTTCTATAACAAATGACACACAACCTCGACCGCAACGTAAATAAAAACAGAATTTAAGACGTCATAAATTGTCTTCTTTTAAAATTAACGTTATTTTTCCACTGTAACACTGACTGATAATTTAAGAACAAAAATGTGCCTTCACCCTGGAAACTAATGGCGAGCTCTGGGTCGTCGTCGGGGAACTTTCCCCTTCCCTTTGACTACCTCCCCGACGGCGACGACAATGACAACACGGGGGACGGATGATGACACAGAGCAGACGCCCACGAGGGGGGGGAATCCTTCCCCTCCCCATACGTTGTGGGGGGTTTTTGCCCAGCACGGGCCTGAAACCCCCCTTTTCCCCCCGGTCATCCCTGACGTCCTTCCCTTCGTCTCGTTTAGCCAAGTTGCATAAAAATGGGGACGTTAAGCAATACCCAATCAATCAATCACTGTCCCAGCCAAGAAAAGGGGGGTTGCCTGTAATAGACTGAGTGAAGCCAGTACGAAAAAAGGCGACCTGATCAAAGAAGCGAGCTGTCGCATGCCCAGAAGTCAGAAAGTCATCTTCCATACCTATTTTGTACGCAACCACTAGGGCCAGTTGAAGAGGCTAAGGATGATGATGACAGCAATTTGAAGGTGGATATTTTAGAAAAAAGCGGGTTTTACATGAGTCGTCTGATTCCGAATATGGAAAAGAGTCGTTTCAGACGATCTAAATTCGGGGGCAATTTGGTTTTTAATTACCACGTTACATGGTAAAATAACGTTAATTTTCAACGAAAATACAATTTTGGACTTCAAAATTCGGTTTATTTTACGTTGTAAGGGAAAAATTTACTGAAAACCATCTCATGGAAAAATCGGGGGACTTTACAGCAAGAGATCCTTGTGGGTGTATTGTTTAAGTACAAACGTAAAACTTTTGCACACGATGGGGGCCCATTTTGGATTAGTGTCAAAAGATAAGAAATCAAATTAACGTCAATTTGAACCCTTTGGGCTATTTAAAAAGAAAAAAGGTTTTTGTACTTGATTCAGATGCTTGGTTTAAAAATTAATTTCCACATGGTGCGGGGCCCTCTTGTATTTTTGGTTAAAATGGCGTCGTAGCTTCAAACTTAATCATATTCGAATCCTTTTGGTCAGTTTTTAAACGAAAAAAAGTCTTGCTTGTTTACTTTCTCTGGTTTAAAATTTAATTTTTTAAAAAAGTGTGCCCGGAGCCATATTGGATTTTGGCCTCTAGTAAAAATGCCGGGATTTTTGGGAGGGACATGGGGGTTATTTTTTTTTAAAGGTCCATTGTAGTCAAACAACGGCAAAACATCCCTTTCGAAAAAAAATGGTCACGGAAATATGATTTTGACCTAAACTAATTTCCGGAACTTTCCCCCAAACAGCTTTCGCAAGTCTCCCCCCTGACCTGGATTGGTGGCCTATTGTAGTTTTAAAACATTCACCTGAATTGGAAAAGATACTTTCCTGTAAACACAAGCCATTTAGCTGGGTCCGAAGCAATGGTGTACACATGATAAATCTATGGCTGAAAAAGTGCCAGAAGGGGCGTGAAAAGTATCGGCCCCGGGTTTAAAAAGAAACATCATTGTGTTTTAGAAAATCGCTACAACACAACCCCGTTTTCAAAAAACTCTGATCCCCAGTCAGATGGTGAGCGTTAAAATCATCATTATAAAGGGCGAATGGGGAGAGGTACCAACTCATGACGACGACGCCAGACCTCGCCTCTAGTTTTGAGAAGTAATATACCACCCTTCGTCCCTTAAATTTACTTTAAAGATTATTAGAGCCACGCTCTGGGCCAATTCTACCCCGGACCTAGACTTTGGTTTCTCAGCGTATGAAATAAAACAAAATAATGAAGGAAGGAAACCTTAGTGTCTTTGAAGAAGAACGCGTTAGTTTTACTAGAATCTAAAGAATCTGTATTTCTTTCAGGGAGTTTTTTTTTTTTATTATTTTTTTATGTGGATTAAAGACGCGTCAATCGTTAGGTCATAATGCACCACTCTAACCTAGGGGGGTGGGGGAGAGGAAGGGCCAATGCTGGTCAGAACCAGCCGCGGGTAACGGGAGGATAGGGGGTTCTCACGTCGCGGTCGTCATTGTCTCCGTCATCGTTTGTGGTGTCATTGTCGTCATCGTCGTCATAGGAACGTCGAGGGGTCGTCACGGGAAGGGGCATGGTCACCGACGACGATTGCCAGAGCTCGCCTCTATTTTTGGGGAGTAAAATACTACCCTTCGTATTAGCTGATGTTTGCAAGGTGAACATTTTCTTTTAAATTGCCTTTTACGATTAGCAGCCAAGCTCTGGGCCAATTCTTCCCCGGACCCAGACGGTGATCGGTTAGGGGGATGAAAGGGGGTTTCTGTTTGAATGGTGATTAATACAGCCTACGACGATGTGAGAAAACTAGGGCGCTTCAACCGGTTAGGTAATATTGCGCCACCTGTGAATTGTAAATTAATAAATTGAGTTTGTTCTGTGTTTGGTTTTTCTTTGGGATATTTTGATTTAGGGCGCGTCAACGTTAAGGTCAAAATGCAACACTCAACACATTTTGATTCAAGTAAATAAGAACTGTCATTGCACCTTACACTTTCTAAAGAGACTTAAAGTCCTCTTCTTTGTTAGGCCTACGTGATTTAGTGCAGGACACTGTTTTTTCATTCTCAAAAACAAAACAAAAATTTGCTTTACCTAGGCCTACAAATCCTACTTATTGTACTTTTTCTCTTCAGCTGAACAAATTTTTGGAGACAACATCGACAATTTCTACAGAGTATTGGACATGTAAGAAATTGCCTCTGATGATGAAGTAAAGAAGGCTTACCACAAATTGATACGCGAATACCACCCAGATAGAAACAAAAACGACGGGGCGGGGGACATGTTCATGCGTCTTAGGGAGGCACACACGAAGATCGTGCTACAAAGGGAAGAGGTGGGACCAACAGAAGGAATGTTAGCTCCTATACTGAACTCGCTGAACGAAGTGGCAAGAAGAGTGTTTGGATCCAGTTCGCGCAAACAGGTGTCCTCCATAACACGTGACATATTTCGTCACACTACAAGAGGTAACCCAGGGCTGCTCAAAGAATGAAGTAATACCAACAAAAGTGGTAGGTTTGGTTTATTTGGATTAAGGACGCGTCAACCGTTAGACCACTCTAGCCTAAGGAGAGGGGAGGAGGGGCCCATGAACGTCAGAACCAGCCACGGGTAAGGGGGGGAAAGGGTGTTCTCTGGTCGCGGTTGTTATTGTCTTCGTCATCGTTCGTGGTGTCATTGTCGTCATCGTCTTCAAAAGGTCGTTAAAGGAAGGGGCCAAGGTCCCCGACGACGATTGCCAGGGTTTGCATATTTTTTTCGGTGAGTAAAATACTACCCTTCATACCAGCTGATGTTTTCAAGGTTGACTTTTTCTCTTGAATGGCTTTTAAGGAATAGCAGAGGCCAATGCTCAGGTCCAATTCTACCCCGGGCCCAGATGGGCTGCTTTATTTTGATTAGGGGGCTTAAACAGAAATATCACAATGCAACACACTAGCCTAGGTGATATGGGGAGGAGGGGCCCATGCTGAACAGAACCAACCTCGGGTTATGGGAGGAATAGGTGAAACTCACGTCGCGGCCATCATAGTCTTTAAATCGTTCTTGTTGTCAAATGGTCGTCGTCGTCGGAGATGTAGTCAATGAATGTGGTAGGGATCCCCGACGACGACTGCCAGAGCTCGCCTCCAATTTCGGTGAGTAATATATTCCCCCCTGACTTATTCTCTTGAATTGCCTTTTACGATTAGCAGATCGAGCCATGCACTACGTTTATAAGTCAAGCTCAGTTCGAACTCTTCAGATCGAGTTCAAAACTGAAATCTCAGTACGAACGTGTTTATTAAGGAATTTAAAATCACACCCGCTAATTCCGGGGCAGCTCGTTTGAAAACAAGCCGTGGTAGTAAGCAACACGACGACGACGTGAGAAACTAGTGCGCTTCAACCGGTTAGGTCATATTGCACCGCCTGTGATAATGAAAGTTGATGAGATTAGTTAATGCAGGTGTGTTTGTTGATTTGATTGTTTTCTAAGTGTATAAATAACAAAAAAAATGATGAAAGTAATAGCAAAATAAAAGTTATGTATGTAAATGAAAATGAAGAATTTAAAGGAATAAATGTAATGTAAATAAAATTTTGCTAGATATATTACTTTGAATGAGAATTTTAGAAAGTTTGACGCCGTTTATATGATTGAAGTTCTTCATATGAAATGGGAGATATCAAATTGCGTGCGCAAGGCAACATATTTAGTACATTCTGCTAGCATATGATGTACGGTAAAAGGTACATCACATGTGTCACAAGTAACCTTTTCACCGGTTAAGAGATATCCGTGAGTTAGACGTGTGTGGCCTAAACGAATTCTAAACAATACCACCTCTTGTCTACGTGAGAGTCGAGACGTAGATGGACGCATTTTATTAGTCAGTGTGGGCACCACACTACGCAATTTGTTATTTTGCACACATCCCAAGATGCTTGTCGCAAATCCAACAATCTTTGCTTAAATCCACTCTTGACATCTGGAACGGGAACTAGATTAAAATCAACGTCGCGACGCTGGGAAGCTTCCTTAGCAGCCCGATCAGCGTGTTGATTTCCCTTTATGCCCACGTGTCCAGGTATCAGCAAATTTCTATTTTATAACCCTTAGAGTTTAGTTTTTCTAAATAGAATTGGATGTCTTGTCTTGTGTGTCTTGTCTCGGCAAAATGTTGTAAAAGCAATGATGACAATATCGGTGGTACATTCAAAACATTACATACATTCACAACATACAGCATAAATTTGATTAACATACGACGACATGTCAAACTAGGGCGCTTCAACCGGTTAGGTCATATTGCACCGCCTATGACTGTTGTATAGATAATGAATTTAATTTCTGGTGAATTTCATAGTTATTTTGTTTTAGTAAGTTTATAAAAGGAAGGCTACGACAACGACGTAAGAAACTAGGACGCTTTAACTGGTTAGGTCATATTGCGCCGCTCTAGTCTTGTCAAGTGGATATTGGGAGCTAGGGAACATATTCGTCTGAACCAGAAACGGGTAGACGTAGAAACTAGGGTTTCTCAAGTCGTGGTCGTCATTGTCTTTGTCAACGTTTGTGTTGTCATGGTCGTCGTTGTCCGAGAGGATATAAAGTATTTTTTGGTTTGTTTGAAATAAGGGAGCGTCAACCGTTTGGGTCATAATGCGCCACACTAACCTGGGGGATATTAGGTTGAAAGGGCCTATGCTGGTCAGAACCAGCCACGGGTGAATGTGGAGTGGGTGGCAGTAGCGCGCGGGAGCTAGTTTCACATCACCTGGTTGAAATACTTGATGGTAGATCGCACTGCAGAATTTACAGAATGCCGAAGTCGCGTATAACGAAAGGCGTACGTAAATTCCATCTTTATTGGTCTGTGATAGGATTAGATGGGCACAGGGGTGCCGTGTACAGGTCAATATACAAAACATTTTTACAGTAATGAGATTACAATCATTGTTCAGCTTATGTATAAGATTAAATATGATTTAATATTGGAATAATGTTTAATAAACGCGTCAAACATCAGGCATTCCTGAAGGAAAAGACAACGTGAGAAACTAGGGCGCTTCAACCGGTAAAATCGCGCCGCTTGTAAGATTGTAAGTTCATGAAATTATTATAAGGAGAGTTTGGTAAATTGTTTTCTAAGTTTAAAAAGAACAAAATTAAGGATTTGATTCATTAACTAGATTAAAGGGACAGGGTATAAGCTGTGTTATGGTTTGTGAAGTTAAAACATAACTTCACTTCTTACGCCATTTATCGTCTGTGCAAGCACAATTTATTTTACACAGTTTTGCAAGTGCAAGCAAAATTGACATTCAAAACTGAGCATGGGTGGTGGTCGTCACAATGCACCACTTAACCCTGGGATCTGGGGAGTGCTACGCCCCTAATTAACATTAACAATCTATAATCCTGTATGGCAGGGCAAAGCATCACGTCGGGGTGTGGTGGGTCGTTTATGTACGAGTGGAGATTGGGGAGGTGGGCGACACCTAATTGAGTTTGAGACAGCAGTGATAAATAAACCACAAGGAAATAAACATGACTTATACAATGAATAATCATGATATATAAAGATTGATCTTTGTTTGGTAAATTAATAACAGTTTGATTAATTAGCTACTATCTCTTTGAATATTGTGACTGTTCATGAATGCGATGCGATTTGACCGGTGACAGCTGTGACTCGAGGTCGCGATTGTCGTATCGGCTGTAGAGGAAAGGGGTGGGAAAAAGCTTTCTTGTTATTAAGTAGTCCTGTCTGAAGAAGTGATGGTCTTCGGAATTTTAGCACTGCAACAACCAAAGGTGTTGTCAGTGCGGGGCCAGATTATACACACCAAACTTTAATAGCTGGGTAAATCAAAAGACAGGTCTTACCTTCTTCCAAGGATGGTCGAGATAGACGGCGTTTGTATGCGACGTGGAGACTACTCGTTTAATCCGATAAAATTACCGATCACTGTATTTGTAGGACAATCAACACTCTTTGACTTTCTTCCTCACTAAACACAGTACTTTTTAAACTCTTGGTCTGCTCCTTATCGTAGGAGTCGCCGGCTCTGTCAAGCAACACGACCTGTCCGCGTCGTCCGCTCGCTACGACTGTGGTGAATGTATCTACCTTCGTTCTCGGCTCCTTATCAGTTTGATTCATAACTAGTTATGTACAGTCCCGGTCACATAATTTTATGTAAGCTTCGTTGGTCAGAACCAGCCACGGGTAGGGGGAGGGAAGGGGGTCCTCACGTCAAGGTAGTCGTCGTCTTTGTCATCGTTTTTGTTTTCGTGATTCGTCTCGAGGTTTCCCCGCCGACGACTGCCAGAGCTCACCTCGAGTCGACCGGTTAGGTCATATTGCGCCGCCTATGACTGTTAGTAAATTAATTTAATTCCTGGTGAATTTGATAGTTATATTGTTTTCTAACTTTCCTTCTAAGCTGATGTATGCAAGATGGTATTTTCTCTTAAATCGCATTTTACGATTAGCGGGCCATGCTCTGGGTTAATTCTACAATTCATAATAATTATGTACGCCTACACATTGCATCTTCCTGCGATAAGCTTAAAAGCTAATTTTAAAATTGAAGTTATAATAACGTTTAACTATTCTGTTTCCATTAAATTGGCAAACTTAACTTTAATTCATTTTTCGTTCTATCATACACGACTTTACCCCACGCTGCACGCCTTAAGGCTCATTCATAACCAACTGAGGCCTCTAACTTAACAGCTAACTTAGCCTCTAACTTAAGGTGGCTGTTCATGATAGATGTTTTTAAACCAATCACAACACAGATTTGCAGTGTTTACTTTTATCGCGCCAATGCTTGACATACAATAACATTCAGCATTCAGTAAGTAGGCCAAGCCTAGCCCTACTTAGGGAGCATTATAGAATTGATTGACTATACACTGTGCAGTTTATTAAACAATAATTGATGGTAAAAATAATAAATGTATTTATTTAAGACAACGTGACGTCAGCCCTACATAACCTCTCATGGCCTAGCCCTAGCTGGGGGCTAGGCCTAGTGCCGCAATAAACGTTAATAATACTGACGGTCAGTTGACATTTCTGCCCCAATCGATAGCCACATGTTTTCTTTTATATTCTTATCTTTGTATAAGGACGAAGATTTTACATATATTAGTGGCCTATTCATGAAATCGTTCAATAGCTTTTCATCGAACAATAGCTGATGTTCCTTGGGATCCATTTTTGCTATTTGTTTACGTTTCAATCGGATATGACCGGAAAATGTCGGCTAAAGTCTCTCTCTGATTGGTTAAAAGCTTAATGTTATGTTAGCTGCTAAGTAAAAGTTTGGAGTTTGCAAACTTTCGGTTGCTGATAAGTGTAAGTTAAAGGCTAAGTTTTGGTCATGAACAGACGTGTTGTTTTCCATAAGACAAACCTTTAAGTTAGAGGCTAAGTTATCTACTACGTTAGTTGTGAATGGCCCTTTAGTCTTCGGCAGTACTTGCTTCATCGGTTTAGCGGCCAACCGACAAGTTCTCGGCGAAAATTTGTGAAAGTAAAGATAACACTATCGGCGGGATTTTTAAAACAATTTCATTCAAGATGAAAATAATGATATTTCTGCGGATTAACAACATAATCCTGTCAAATAAGAATTTTTGGAGGAAAAAATTGCGATGTCGCTGAATTTTTGAAGAGACCTTTCTTATATAATACTTATTAACATACTCAAACTCCCCTACAAACGGACTGGAGCTTCGGCCGCCATATTGGAAAATGGTGACCAAAAGGTGTTTGTTATCGAATATCTCCAAATTGGTTTGAGATAGACAAAATATCTCAATGACAAAAATATTCCCCATTTAATTCCCTACAAAACAGGTGTCTTCTATAGTTTTGGTAGGGGCAAAGGTTACGTCACAAAATCGTGGTTTATATGTTGCTCATTGGAGTACCAGCTTATTTCAAAATTTTCACGCCTAGCATCAAACAATGCCTGGTAAATCCGTAAGAAATCGATTTAAAAACAAAAGGACTTTTGTACGGGGTTCATGAAAGCTTCCATTAGTATTTAAAAAAATCAGGTCTGCGAAATCGAAGTTTGCATTTACCCGGAATTTGGGTTTTTCCATTGTTGGCATTTCCTCAAAAATGCCCTTTTTGACTGTCCATTATTAAGCACTAAATAGCATTGGAGGAAAAATTCTTCCTACGCACATTGAAATGACTCAAATAATGATCCGATTACAACCAAAGTTTAAATCCAATATGGCTGCTAATTCCTAATATCCACAACATCAAAGTGAATTATGTAACAAAAAGAGTGTAAAAACAGCACGAAAACAGTATTCATATTGTGAATTATAGGAATTAGCTGCCATATTGGATTTAAACTTTGGTTGCAATCGGATCATTATTTATGTCATTTCAATGTGCATAGAAAGAATTTTTCCTCCAATGCTATTTAATGCTTCGTAATGGACAGTCAAAAAGGGCATTTTTGAGGAAAAGCCAACAATGGAAACAGCCAAATTCCGGGTAAATGCAAAATTCAATTTCGCAGACCTGATTTTTTAAAATACTAATGGAAGCTTTCATGAACCCCGTACAAAAGTCCTTTTGTATTTAAATCGATTTCTTACGGATTTACCGGGCATTGTTTGATGCTGGGCGTGAAAATTTGGAAATAAGCTGGTACTCCAATGAGCAACATATAAACCACGATTTTGTGACGTAACCTTTGCCCCTACCAAAACTATAGAAGACACCTGTTTTGTAGGGAATTAAATGGGGAATATTTTTGCATTGAAATATTTTGTCTATCTCAAACAAATTTGGAGATATTCGATAACAAACACCTTTTGGCCGCCATTTTCCAATATGGCGGCCGAAGCTCCAGTCCGATTGTAGGGGAGTTTTAGTATGTTAATAAGTATTATATAAGGAAGGTATCTGCAAAAATTCAGGGACATCGCAATTTTTTCCTCCAAACGTCAATATACGATCTTATTTGACAGGATTAACAGGTTACTAAGAAGATACGATGACGTGAGAAACTAGGGCGCTTCGACTGGTCAGGTCATGTTACGTTGCCTGTGATTGTAAGGCATTGAAATTAAGTTCTGGTGTGTTTGATGGTTATATTGTATTGTTTGGTATTTGGTTTGGTTTTTTGGTTTATTTGGATTAAGGACGCGTCAACCGTTAGGTCATAATGCACCACTCTAGCCTAAGGTGGGGGGGGGAGGGGGGCCCATGCTGGTCAGAACCAGCCACGGGTAAGGGGAGGAAGCGGGGTTTCTCACGTCGCGGTCGTCATCGTCTTTGTCATCGTTCGTTGTGTCATTGTCATCGTCGGCGGGGGGTTCGTCAAGGGAAGGGGGCAAAGTCCCCGAAGACGATTGCCAGAGCTCGCCTCTAGTTTCGGGGAGTAAGATACTCTGCTATTTCTAGCTGATGTTTGCGAGGTGGACTTTTTCTTTTGAATCGCCTTTTACGATTAGCAGAGCCATGCTTTGGGCCAATTCTACCCCGGGCCCAGACGAGACAGAATCGTAGACTAGACCATCTACTTTATTCTAACCAACGTCATGAATTTTAGATATGTGTATGCTTTACGTAGGTCTAAGCCGTATGGTCGCGCATTTGGCACAGAGCATGGCACTGTATATCGTAAAAGACGAGGAAAGAGACTTTGTCCATCTCGCAAACATCAGCTGGTAAGTATAAAAGAGCAGTATAAATTACTCCCCGAAAAGATGCGACCTCTGGCAGTCGTCGTCGGGGACCTCTACCCCTTACCTGACAACCCCTTTGACGACGATGACCATGATAACAAGAACAATGCCAAAGACGATGACGACCACGACGTGAGATCCCACATTTTCTTTTACCTACCCGTGGCTGGTCCTGACCAGCATAGGATTTTCCTCCCTTTATCCCTTAGGCTAGAGTGGCGCATTAAAACCGAACGGTTGAAGCGCCCTAAAACACAAAATTGCTAGGGAAACGCCAAATTCGTTGAAAGACGAGTGAATGAGCAATGTGTTGAATACCCGGTATCATTCCCCATACTGGGCTAGATCCAGTCTTAGGTATAGGGGAGGAAAAGGGATGTTCCAGGGTACTTAATACTTGGCTCACTCACTCGTCGATCAACGACTTTGGCGTTTCCCTAGTTTAAAGAATGTTTATTAGCAGCAACAACCACCTTTCCATGGAAAATACAGACTTCCATTGACACTATACAGTTTGTTCTCCTTACTTAAACATTGCATGACAGAGATTTTATGAATAATACAAAATAGCAAAGTGATAAAAACGATAGGATCGTGCAGTTTTTAAATGTCAAAGAACTTTGGTTTATCATAACTCAAAAGAGAGTTGAGACAGAATCGAAAACAAAATGTAGCTATGAGAAAAAAAACAGATTTTTCTAAAACATTAGTAAACAAATTTTACACTCAAAATTTCCAACTTTCAACCATTCCAAAATGTAGAAAAACTTTCCAAAGTTTTCACCAAAACCAAAACACCTGCAAACACGGAAATAGACGACGTGAGAAACTAGGGCGCTTCAACCGGTTAGGTCATATTGCGCCGCCTGTGATAATGAAAGTTGATGAGATGAGTTATTGGTGTGTTTGATGATTAGATTGTTTTCCAAGTATTTAAATAACGAAATAAAATGATTATGATTTAACTTGCTTTTGCTGGTCATATACTGGTCAGAACCAACCACGGGTAAGGGGAGGAGAGAGGGTTTCCTACGTCGCGGTCGTCATCGTCTTTGTCATCGTTCGTTATGTCATTGTCATCGTCGTCGGGGACGTCCTCAAAGGAAGGAAGAGGTGCCCCAACGACGATTGCCAGAGCTTGCCTCTCGTTTCTGGGAGTAATATACTCCGCTCTTGCTG
The DNA here is from genome assembly GCA_024449915.1 of Sweltsa coloradensis. Classification (NCBI taxonomy): domain Eukaryota; kingdom Metazoa; phylum Arthropoda; class Insecta; order Plecoptera; family Chloroperlidae; genus Sweltsa; species Sweltsa coloradensis. The sequence continues at coordinate 38,708 of JAMZAV010004079.1, forward strand.
ACATCATGACATTACATGCGAATGACATGATAATGATAAATGGCTCAATGTTTTAAGTAAGTGTCGATTATGGACGCGTCAACCGTCAGGTCGTAATGCACCAATCTAGCCTAAGAAGGGTGGGGACGAGGCGATCATGCTGGTCAGAACCATCCACGGGTAAGGGGAGGAAAGGGGGGTTTCTCACGTCGCGATCGTCTTTGCCATTGTCATAGTTCGTGGTGTCATTGTCGTCATCGTCGTCGAGGGATCATCAAGGAAAGGGGGCAAAGTCCCCGACGACGATTACCAGAGCTCGCCTCTATTTTCGGAGAGTAAAATACTACCCTTCATACTAGCTGATGTTTACGAGGTAGACTTTTTCACTTGAATCGCCTTGTACGATTAGCAGAGCCATGCTCTAGGCCAATTCTACACAAAGCCCAGGCGTGAAGGCTTAAAGTTTTTGTTTTAAAGGCGCGTCAACTGCTAAAGTTATAATGAGCCACTCTTGCCTAGGGGAGGTGGGACGAGTGGCTTAAACTGGTCAGGATTAGCCACAGTAGAAGGTCGTCAAGGGAAGAGGGAAAGCTGCCCGAGGACGACCGTCAGAGCACGCCTCGAGTTATGGGGTGTAATACTCCCCTGCGAACAAACTGGACAATGTAACCAAGAGAACAACTTGAGAAGCTAGGGCGCTTCAACCGGTTAGGTCTTATTGCTCCGAATGTGATAAAGGATGATTAAAAAAAAGTTTGCTATGTGTTTGGGTTTTAGAAGGTTTTCATAGTATTTTGTATAGTTTATTTCGCAAAAGGGCGCGTAAACCGTTTGGTCATAACGCAACACTCTAGCCTAAGGGGGGTGGGGAGGAGGGCCCCATGCTGGTCAGAACCAGCCACGATTAAGGGGAGGTAGGGGGGTTTCTCACGTCGCGGTCGTCATCGTCTTTGTCATCGTTCGTTGTGTCATTGTCATCGTCGTCGGGGAGGTCGTCAAGGGAAAGGGAAGGTGTCCTCGACGACGATTGCCAGAGCTCGCATCTAGATTCGTTGAGTTATATACTCCGCTCTTACTAGCTGATGTTATCGAGGTGGACATTTTCGCTTGAAACGTCTTTTATTATCAGCAGCGTCATGCTCAGTGCCTAATGTACTTACCCGGGGCTGGCGAAAAAGTCCGAAAAAAGATATAAAGACAAAGAGAACGACTAAATAAAATAGGACGCTTCAACCGTTAGGTAATATTTCGCCCTCTGTGATATTGCAAATTATTAAATTGCCTTTGCTATGTGTTTGGTTTTATAAGGTTTTCGTAGTAAATTGTTTTTTTGGGGGGGATTATTTGGATTAAGGACACGTCAACCGTTAGGTCATAATGCACCACTCTAGTCTGGGGGATATGGGGAGGAGGGACTTTTGCTGGTCAGAACCAGCCACGGTATGGGGAGGAAAGGGAGTTCTAACGTCTCGGTAGTAGTTGCCTTTGTCATCGTACGTGGTGTCATTTTCGTCATCGTCGTCTAAAGGTCGTCAAGGGAAGGGGGCAACGTCCCCGACAACGATTGCCAGTGCTCGCCTGTTGATTCGGGGAGTTATATACTACCGTCTTACTAGCTGATGTTTGCGTGGTGGACTTTTTCTCTTGAATCACCTTGTATGATTAGCAGAACCGAGCCATGCTCTGAGCCATGCTCTGAGCCAAGTCTACCCTGGGCCCAGAGTTTGTAAACCATGTACCGATTTTAAAATAGTTCTTCGGTTTGTTAGGTATTGTTTATTGTGTATGGGAGTAAAGGCGCGACAACTGTTAGGTCATAACTCACCACTCTAGTCTTGGGAGATATGGGGAGAAACGACCCTTGCATGTCAGAACCAGACACGAGGCAAGAAGATTAAACGACGATGTTAGAAACTAGGGCGGTTCAACCGGTTAGGCCATATTGCGCCGAACGTTATAATGAGAGTTGATGAGATGAGTTTAATGGTGTATTTGATGATTAGATTGTTTTCTAGGTGTAGGCCTTTATAACAAAATACAATGATGATATTATGATAGTAAAAGCAAAACAAAAGTTCTCTATGTGAATAAAAATAAATAAATAAAAGAAATGTGTATGATGTGAATTAAATTTTGTTACATAGATTATTTTGGATAAGAAATTTAGAAAGTTTATCGCCGTTATCATATGATTGAAGTTCTTCATATGATTGGGAGAGATCAAATTGCGTGCGCAAGGCATCATATTTGATACATTCTGCTAGCATATGATGTACGGTTAAAGGTCTTTTACATGTATCACATCTGGGAATAACCTTTTCTCTGGTTAAGAGATATCCGTGAGTTAGGCGTGTGTGGCCTATTCGAATTCTGGACAATACCACCTCTACTCTACGTAAAAGTCGAGACGTAGGATTTATTTTTTATTAAGGGCGCGTCAACCGTTAGGTCATACTGCACCACTCTAGCCTAGGATATATGAGTAGGATGGCCCATGCTGGTCAGAACCAGCCTAGGGGAAAGGGAGGAACGGGGGGAACTTCTAATCCGAGCGTTTGCTGGGTTGGATCTGGGCTAGTTTCCGAAAGCAGATGTAGGCCTGAGTATTAAGATAAGCTTCCGTATGCAGTGTACGACCGTATCCCTCGGATCAAGATTTCCGTAATCACCCAAGACTACACACGATCCTAGGACTACACCTTACTGGGGCCAGACGGTTGCAAGTTAAATATATTTGGAAAAAGGGCGCGTCAACGGTTTGATTTTTATGCTTCACTCTAGCCACGGGAATATGGAGAGAAGGGGCCCATGCTGGTCAGAACCAGCCACGGGTAGGGGAGGAACATCTCTGTTTCTTGACGTGAACAGCTAATTTAATAGACAACAACACTATACTTATTCGTCACCAGTTGTACTATTCATTTCAATTAAATACATTTTCGACATAAACTTCTCGCTCTAAACATGTAAAACTAAACTAGAAAACCGCTTAAGTCCGGCCACGTTGTTGGATGAGCGTTATTGGTGCATTGAGCTATGCGGATTTTCTGTTGTTCTTTGAAAAAATCATTACCAAGTCAAATTTTTTTTTTAAATTAATTTTTATTTTAAAAAAGAAAAAAAAAAACAGTAAAATTTTGTTTTTATAAGAAATAATTATTCGATTGTGTTCAAATTTCATACGAATATATGAATTCATAATATTAAGGTTCTGAGAAAAAATCATTACAGTCGGATAAAGCATGTAGGTGTTATAAGTCAAAGGATTGTTTAAAAAAAAAATGTAAAATTTTGATTTTCATTAAAAATAATTTTTTGATTGCGCTCAAATTTCATATTTCTGTGAAAAAAATCATTAAAATCGGATAAAGCATGTAGGTGTTATAAGTCGAAGAAATTTGAAATAATCGGAAAAAAAAGTAAAATAGCGATTTTCATGAGAAATAATTTTTCGATTGCTCTCTTAAACGTGGCAGTTCTAAGTTAAGAGATTTCGAAGGTCTCCAGAAAATTTATCACAATTGGAGTATCAATTTAGCTGGAATCGTGTTAACAAACAGACAAAAATACAAAAAAAAGACCAAAAAAACATTCCGGATTATTTTCTCCAGTGAAGTGAAATGGAATCTTCGCTTCGCTCGCTACGCACATCCAAATAAATACTTTTAACGAAGTCTTCGATGTGCTGGCCTGATCAAATATAACAAAAACGTAAACAAAACATAACTCCTTCCTTAGCAACCAAATAAAACATAATGCGCCGCCACCTGAGAGCTTAGAATGAAGATCGTTGTAATAACGTGTCAAAGAGTTTAGAGTTACAGGTATCTTATAGGCCGTGTAAATGCCGAGATAACATTCAACGATTTAGACGACGACGACGTGAGAAACTAGGGCGCTTCAACCGGATAGGTCATATTCTTCCGCTTTTGATATTGCAAGTAAATAATTAGAGTGTTGTGTGTTTGATGATTAACTTATTGTTTTCTAAGTTTTGGACAGAATAGAAAAATGTAGATGATGTAGTGTAGTGATATTCAAAATAAAATATTGATAAGAATGAAAAATGAAATGCATTCATGTGAATTAAATGTTTTAAAATTACTTTGTGTGAGAGATGTAGAAAGTTTGTCGCAGTTTCTATATTATAATTAAAGAACGTTTTATAATAGGTAGATATCAAATTGCTAGCGCAAAGCCTCATTACATAATGTACATCCTGCTTTTACATATGATATACGGTTAAAGATACATCACATCACACGTGTCTCATCTGGGAACAACCTTTTCTCTTTTCAGGAGATAACTATGAAGAAGACGTGTGGGCTGTTTCAAATTCGGGACAATTCAACCTCCTTCCTACAGTAAGTTAGTTAGTGTTTTTTTAGGGGCACTTAACAGAAGTGTTACCAGTGCCCATGTCAAGTGTATAGGAATCTTCAAAACAAAATTCCATAAGTGTGGATTACCACCATCATGTATACTTCTTTCACTCACTCTAGCCTCTAGCCTAGCACCACTCTAGCCTAGGGGATATGGGAAGGAAAGAGCCCATGCTGGTCAGAACCAGCCACGGGTAAGAGGGAGGAAGGGGGGTTTCTCACGTCGTGGTCGCCATTGTCTTTGTCATCGTTCTTTATGTCATTGTCGTCATCGCGGAGGTCTTCAAGGGAAAGGGGAAGGGTCCCCGACGACGATTGCCAAATGTCGCCTCTAGATTAGGGGAGAAATACACTTCCCTCTTTCTAGCTAATGATTACGAGGTAGACTTTTTCTATTGAATCGCCTTTTACTATTAGCCTAGCCAAGCCATGCTCTGGGTCAATTCATAAATAAATAATAAATAAATAAATCCATATTCAGAGTCTTCCCACTCAGTCATATAACTGATTTTCAGTGGGGGACCGTAAAACGGAGTGACCAAGCCAACTCTGTAGGCCCCGACGCAATCGACGAGTGAACGATAACCAAACAGAGATCAAAATTTTCAATAGGAAATATAGGCATCAGTGGGGGACAGTGCGAACACCAACGGATCAACGCCAGAATCAACAAGACCGATTCGTCAGAACTACTTTAAATTTATTATGTGCCTTGTGGCTAGGACGGCTCCAAACCCTAATGAAACGACGTCATGAGAAACTAGGGCGCTTTAACCGGAATGGTCATATTACACCTTCTGTGATATTATAAGTTTAGTTTCTTTGTAAGCTTTAGAAAATGAAATAAAATGATATAAATTTACCGACATCTATAGTAAATATTAAGATTGTATAATTGAAAAAATGTAATATTTGGGATGCCATTTTTGTTTATTAGTTTATTTCGTTTGGGCGTCAACCGTTAGGTTATAATGCGCCGCTCAAAGAAAGGGTGATGTGGGGAGGAATATCCCATGCTGGTCAGAACCAGCCGCTGGTAGGGGGAGGAATTAGGGGGTTCTTACGACACGATCATCAACGTCTTTGAAAACGTCATGGTTGGGGGGGGGGATTATTAGTGCCAGAGCTCGCGTCTAGTTTCGGGGAGTAAGATTTTCACTTTCATGTAAACGATAATGTTATGACCTTTTCCTTTGCCTACACAATGTTAAAGTTATTTTAAGTTGAAATATAAAGTAAGAAAGCCTTTGCTATTCTAACGGTGTTTTTCTATTTAGTCAAACAAAGTTCTGGAACGCAGCAACAACTTTTTTGTTGTTTATTTAGATTAAGGGTGCATAAACCGTTAAGTCATAATGCACGACTCTAGTCTAGGGGATGTGCGGAGGAAGGTTCCAGGCTGGGGAAGATTCAGTTACGGGTAGATTCACCACCGGTTTTTTCTATTTGTTCGTATTCTTCCTCTCTTCTCATTCTCTTTCAATACATTAACCATAGGCGAGAATGTGCTTAATTTAGTGCCACTATTAACTTTACTAGCATCATAATTAATATATCCTTCAGTCTGATTAATAATTCCATTGAGTAGATAGACCAATATCTGTACAAGAAGTAATATCTTTGGTAGAACTAAGAACATGATGGTCTATGTCATCGTTTGTGGTTTCATTGTCGTCGTCGTCGGGGGAGGCCACCCCGACGGCGATTGCCAGAACTCTACTCTAGAGTCGGGCAGTAAAATACTCTCTTACATACTATCTGATATTATTTACTACAATTCAGAAATTAAAAAATTCCGCCCAATAATATAATATGATAATCATAATTAAATGAATAAAAAGATAAATGATAAAAAGAATGATAATTTATGAACTGTAGTAAAGAATTACAATTACACCTATAGGAGTGTTTCTCGACTAACCAAATCGAGAAATACTATCTGATGTTTTGCGAGATGGACTTTATGATCAACAAGGGTGAGTTCTGGACCAAATACTACCCCGGGCCCTGACGGGGGTGTTTTGAAAAGACAGGTATGTAATATAGCAGGTATTTGTGCAAACACAGCAACTATATCTTCTGATGGACCTATTGGACATGAAAAACTAGAGTGCTTTAACCTAGTAGGTCATATTGCGCCGAATGTTATAAGAAGTAAAGAAATTGAGTAAGTTGTGTGGATGTGTGCAGTATTGTTTTCTAAGTTTACAGATTTGGATATATTAAGTTTAAGGACGCGTCAACCGTTAAGTCATAATGCGCCACTCTAGCCTAGGGTATACGGGGAAGAGAGGCCCATGCTGGTCAGAAAACAGCCACTGGTAGGGGGAGGAAAGGGGGGCTCTCACGTCACGGTCAACATCGTCTATATGTCATCGTTCGTGGTGACATAAAAACAAAAAATAATGATATATACTGATAGCAAACATGAGCATTAGAAAGATTATTTTGTCGAATGGAAAAGATAATGTTTTGTATGTCTATGCAATTAAGTTAAATAATCACTTGGAATGAGAATATTTGTAATATTTTTTCCCATTTCATGCTTAAACTTTGTGGTATTAATAGGCTGGATCAAATTCAGTGCTAAAGGCAACATACTATAATTCACCAGACATTTAGTGTTATGACTAATGACGACCTGAGAAACTAGGGCGCTTTTACCTGCTATGTCAAAACGCGCGCCTGTGATATTGATACTTAATAAATTGACCTCGTTGTATGTTAAGATTTTAGTTTTGATTCTTTGGAGTAAGGGCGCGACAACCGTCAACCGTAAGGCCCCGGGGATAGGTAGGAGGATAAGGATAAGAAAGGCGAAGGGGAAGAGGTCTCCGACGACAACTGCCGGAGCTCCCGTGTTGTTTCGGAGAGTGATATTTTAGGTTAACAAGGATTAAGGGCGCGTCAACCGTTAGGTCATAATGCGTCACTCTAGCCCAGAGGATATAGAGGAGAGGCCTTAGATGGTCAAAACAAGACACTGTTTGGGGGTGGACAGGGGGGTTTCTCACGTCGCAATCGTTATCGCTTTTGTCTTCGTTCGATGGGTCCTTATCATCGACGTCGGTGTGGTCGTCAAGGAAAGGGGAGAATAAATTTTTTGTTGTTGAAAGCCTTCCTAGGGTGTAATTCGTGCCCCTCTTCAGGTGTCTTACTATGCATCTTGCGGAAAAAACAATTGTGAAGGGATGTCAGAGGGCTGTTTTATAGGACTCAATCCCTTGCATTCGCATAAGTGTTAAAGAAAAACCTCAAAAAAAACCTTCAGTCAGGATTGCCAGTCTAGACGGGATTTGAACCCGGGATCTCCCGAATCAGAGTCGCGCGCCTTACGCTTTAGCCAACATTGTCGGTAGGGAAAGGGGAGGTGTCCCCGACTACGATTGCCATAGCTCGCCTTTAGTTTCGGGTGGTATTATACTCTTCTCTTACTGACATGATGGCATAACATGATAAAATTAAATGGCACAATGCAAAAAAGAACAAAAAACAAACGCTTCTTTAGCTAAGGGGATATGTGGGAAAAAATCCCAGGTTGGTGAAGAAAAGGGAAGGGTTCTCACGTTGGGATCGTCATCGTCTTGGACATATTTCGTGTTTAAGTCGTCGTCGTCGTCGTCGTCGTCGTCGGGGAGGTCGTCAAGATAAGAGCAAGAGGTCCTCTACGAGAGGCAGGAGGACAATATTTGTCAATGCGGCAAAACATCATTGAATATTACACCAAAGATTCCTGTAGCAAATCAATGGTCTTTGCTTGTGTCCACTGACTGCATTCTTGGGAAATTGATTTCAGAAGGATTTGTCACTGAAAAAAGTAGCAAAGCTTACAGAATTTGCGGAGAATGACTACGGCGTTAGAAATCAGGGCGCTTACACCGGGTGGGTCATATTGTGCCGAATGTAATATGGTAATGTGGTAACATGTGGTAATATCAAAATTAACAGACGCCATTCAAAATTAAAAGCTTGGTCGAAGGATTTGGATTGGTTATGTTTTGGTTAATCAGTAACAACAACCAAGTTAAAAATTCATCGACCAAGCTTTTAATTTTGAATGGCGTCTCTTTATTTTGATATTACCACATTGTAAATGTTTCAATAAATTTATTTAATATGTTATTTTAATAATATATTTATTTCATAATTATAGTTAGATAATAATATGGATATTGATATATTATTAATTTATTATACAATTAATAAATATATTTATTATTTTAAACAAAATAATGGGCTTGGCCACACTTCTGGATCCACCACTTTATGCAGTTGAGCCACTTGTATCTTTCTCTTTTCGGCTTGGCCCCTTTTTTGCATGTTTTTGCATTTTTGTATGGTATAATATTCAACTGGAACAATAAAGACGAACAGGGATTACTTGATATTTTTGGTTGAGTTATTTCGATTCAGGACGAATCAATTTTTTTTAAACGGGGTTGTAAAACTCTCCCTCTATAGGGTACTTGCAGTTTGCGAGATGGGCTTGTCCTCTTTCCTCGCACCTTACGATTAGCAGAGGTCAAATTCTACCCCGGGTACAGACGGGCGTTAAAATTATATTTTGCCTAGAGTGAAAGAATGGGGTTCCCAAGTTGTGGTTGTCAATGTTGATGAATTGACGACGTGAGAAACTAGGGCGCTTCAACCGGTAAGGTCATATTGCGCCGCATTTGATATTGTTAGTTAATTAAATGAGTTTATGGTGTGTTTGATGTTTGTCAGCACATGAGACAACGACGTGAGCCACCAGTTATATTGAGACCCATGTGATATAGTAGAATACAAAAAGGAAAGGTGGTTTGTTTGTTAGGATAAAGGGCGCGTCAACCGTAAGGTTATAATGCGTCACTCTAGAACTGGGTTTGCTGGGTTGGATCTGGCTTGTTCCCGAAAGCAAATGTAGGCCTGAGCTTCCGTATGCAGTGTAACTTACAACTGTATCCCTCGGATCAAGATTTCCGTAATCACCCAAGACTACACACGTCACTATGACTATTATTATTATTATTTTTTTTATTATTTATTTTTTACAATCCACATGATATTCTCATGTATACAAGGTTACAAATGTATGAACAATGTACATTTAACAGAATAGTAACGAGAATACCAGTATGGTTGTAGAAGAGAAACAGATAGGGCAGAGCCCCATAGCATGGCATGCCTGTTTTCACTTCTGTGAACGCTGTAATCTTAAAACTAAAAAACTAATAAGATATAACTAATCATAAATCAATACTACGTTACATTAAAAAAATACAATAAAATAAAAAATCAGAACTACGTTTCAATATTTAGTAGACATTGACTTCACATATGATAAAATGACAAACTTGGCACTATTAACCTAAGTTAATTAAAAATTAAAAACTAGGGTCACACCTTACTGGGGCCAGACGGTTGCAAGTTAAATATATTTCGAAAAACAGCGCGTCAACCGTTAGGTCAAATGCGCCACTCTAGCCTATGGAATATGGAGAGAAGGAGCCCATGCTGGTCAGAACCAGCCACGGGCAGGGGGAGAAACTTCTCTGTATCTTGACGTGAACTAATCCAATAGACAACAACTCTATACTTATTCTTCACCAGTTGTACTATTCAATTCAATTAAATACTTGTTCGACATAAACTTCTCGCTCTAAACATGTAAAACTTAATAATACTCTTCACGAAGTCTTCGATGTGCTGGCCTGATCGAATATAACAAAACGTAAACAAAACAAAACTCCTTCCTTAGCAACCAAATAAAACATAATGCACCTCCACCTGAGAGCTTAGAATGAAGATCGTTGTAACTATATTCCTCGGTCGATATATTTTAATTAAAGTTTTTTTTTAATTAAGGGCGCGTCAACTGTTAGGTCATAATGCCCCACTCTTGCCTAGAAGATGTGGGCAGGAAGGTCCCATTGCTGGTCCGAACCAGACACGGTAAGGGGGAAGAGAGAATATTGTCGTTGTCATCGTCTGTGTTATAAAAATAAATAAATGCATTCGTAATTAGAGTCAACCCACTCAGTAATATAACTGGTTTTCAGTGGGGGACAGTAAACCAAAGCGACCAAGCCAACCCTGTAGGCCCCGACACAATCAACGAGTGAGCGATAACCAACCAAAGATCGATATTTTTTAATGAGAAATACAGACAGTACGAACACCCGCGGATCAACGCCGGAATCATAAGAACGCCGATTCGGAACAACTTAATATTTATTATGTGCCTCGTAGCTAGGACGGCTCCGAAGTCACCGTTTACAAATTCCCAAGAGAAGAACTGATGGACTTAAGTGAAAATCAGCAGTTAAAAACATTTTATTTTAACGGGAATCGAACACTGGACCTTTTGCATTGGAAGCAGAGGCGTAAGGGAAAAGGGGAGTGTCCCGGACGACGGTTTCCGGAGCTCGCCTCCAGTTTCAGGGACTTACAAATCCCCTACGTATTAGCTTATGTGTGTGAGATGGAACTTTCCTCTTTCCTCGCCTTTAACGATTAGCGCAGAGCCATGTTCTGGGCCTAATTGTACCCCGGACCAAGACGAAGGTAGGTAAGAACCAGTTTGGTTTAGTTTATGTATATATCGATTAATGGCGAGTAAACCGTTAGGACATAATGCCACACTTTAAACAAGAAGATATGGTGAGGAGGCTGATTTTTGCGAGGTGGATTTTTTCTCTTGAATCGCCTTGTACGATTAGAAGAGCCATGCTCTGGGCCAATTCTACCCCGGGCCCAGACCGGGGCACAGGCAAAAAGAAATAAGTAAACAAAAGACGACGTGAGGAACAAAGGGCGCTTCAACCTGTGTAGTTGAAGTTAATGAAATTAGTTTATGGTTTGTTTGATGATAATATTGTTTTCTAATTTTATAAAAGAAAAGAAAATGACAGTGATGATATTTGTAGCAAGAGTAAAATTATAAAGTTGAATTAATTTTTTGGTTTATTTGGATTAAGGACGCGTCAACCGTTAGGTCATAACGCACCATTCTAGCCTAAGGGATATGGGGAGCAGAGGCAAATTCTGGTCAGTTCCAGAGACGAATAGGTGGTGGAAAGCGGGGGGGAGGGTTCTCACTACGAGGTTGTCATCGTCTTTAAATAAAATAAATGAAATAATATTTAGAGCAAAATATCTACTTACACAGTTATATAACTGATTTCCAGTGGAGGAGAGTACACCAAAGCGACCAAGCCAACCCTGTAGGCCCCGACGCAATCGACAAGTGAGCGATAACCAACCAACCTATATAGCCATCAGTGGTATGGACAGTGCGAACACCCGCGGATCAACGTCAGAATCAACAAAAGGCCGATTCAGAACAACCTTGAATTTATTATGTGCCTCGTTACTAGGTCAGCTCCAAAGTCACCGTTAACAAATTCCTAAGCAGAGATGCTAACCACAAGACCAACAAGCCATTGTCGTCGTCATGGTCATCGAGAAGATCGTCAAGAAATTGGGTTCTTGTCGCCGAAGACGATTGCCAGAGCTCGCCTCTAGTTCTGGGGAGTAATTAACTACACTTCTTAGCTTACTAGATGATTTTTGCGAGATGGACTTTTTCTCTTTTCTCTGCTTTTTTAAGGCAGTAGACTTTTCTATATTATTCTACATTTGTGTTGTAATGTTACTATTACAAATATTTACTTAACTCTAGTTTATTGAATAACTGTCTGCATCTATGTAATTAAATTTATTTAGTTGTCCTCCTTTGTAAATCAGTTTTATAACTGGAGAGGATAGACGTTAAATAAATAAATAAAAAATAAAAATAATAAAAACGACGACGTAAGAAACCAGGGTCATATTTCACCGCTTGAAGTATACTTCTTAATTGAATTTGTTGTTTGTTTGCTTCTTTTTTATTTGATATAAGTTAAATAATGAAAAGAAAATGTTTTTGTTGTTGTTTTGATTTTTATTATTTGGATTAAGGGCGCGTTGACCGTTAGATCATAATGTGCCACTTTGGCCTTGGGGACATGCTGGTCAGAACCAGCCATGGAAGAGGAAAGGAGTGGTTCTCACGTCGCGCTCGTTATTGTCTTTGTCATCGTCATCGTTCGTTGTGACATTGTCATCGTCGACAAGGAGGTCGTCAAGGGCAGGGGAGGTGTCCCCGACGACGATTGAAAGAGCTCGCCTCTAGTTTCGGAGAGTAACATACTTCGTTCTTACCAGCTGATGTTTTGCGAGGTGAACTTTTTCTTCGCCTTGTACGACTAGCAGAGCAATGCTCTGGGCCAATTCTACCCCGGGCCCAGAAGCTTACACAATATTGTAAAGGTACAAAGGGTCTGGACCACTTAAATAGCAGTAAATACCTAAATTGAGTAGGGCCTACACGTCCATTGTGTAGGCTCGGGTGCAGAACTGATTTAACTGACATAGGGAAGCACAAATGTGAATTCCCATTAAATAGCGGCCATCGATTAGCAATCACTTTCCGAGGACGGCCGCTATGGAAAGCGATGAATGTTTAGAGTACAAGGACATCGACGACGTGAGAAACAGCCGGTTACGTCATATTGCGCCGTCTATGATATTTAATGTTGATGAGATGAGTTAATGGTTTGTTTAATGATTATCAATAAAATAATATAACTGAATGAATGATTTTCTAAGTTTATATATAAGAAAAGAAAATGATGATTATAGTAATAGCAAAATTAAAGTTATCTTTAAGAATGGAAATAAATAAATTTAGAGAAATGAGTATGATATGAATGAAAGAATAAATAAACAATACAAAATTGTAATGATTGCCCTGGTAGAAATATTTGTATGCCAAACGGTCGCCAAGTGGTCACCAACAGATCACCAAGGCCTATTTTTGATCGCCAACAGGTTACCAAGTGATTACCAAGGGTCGCCACCGAAATTTCAAAAGAAATATATGACAGCCAACGTTCACCAAAAGGCAGCCAACGGGTCACCAACTCTGCAATGCAGTATTTTGACACAAAAACGACCTGTTGGCGACCATTTGGCTGCTGTTGGTGATCACTTGGCGATCACTTGGCATCAGTTGGTGAACTAGTTGGTGACCTGTTGGTGACCACTTGGCAACCATTTGGCAACCAAATATTTTTACTAGGGTGTAGTAATATAAATGGTAAAATCATGCATTTTTCAAATGGTCCGGAACTTTGGTGTATCATACCTCGAGAGAGAGTTGTGACAAAATTTAAAAACAAAACGTTACCAAGAAAAAATGAGATTTTCCAAATTTAATACTTAAAAATTTCACACTTCTCATTTCAAATTTACAGCCATTCCAAAATTTAGCAAAACTTTTCAAAGTTTTCACCAAAACCATAAACAGTCGTGCAACAAAGATGGTTACATAAGAATATGACGACGTGAGAAACCTAACGCTTCAACCGGTTAGGTCATATTGCGCCGCCTGTGAAATTGAGTTGAAATGAGTTTATATTGTGTTTGATGATTTTTGGCCCATGGGAAGACAACGTTAAGGCATATTAAGACGCATGGGAAACTGTAGGATAATAAATTAATTCAGTTTAGTTTGCTATGATTAAGGTCGCGTCAACTGTTGGGTCATAATTAGAGATGTGCCAAAATGTTGTTTTAAATTTTAAAAAATCGCGCCTTTGATAATGCTCAACTTAAAAAAAGTTCTAAATTATCAGTATCACAAAATCCAAGACAATTTATGATTAATTTAAAAGAAAAAACAGCACATGAGTGAGAATCAGTTTTAAATTTAATCTCAATTTCAGCCTTTAGTTTGGTTTATTTGGATTAAGGACGCGTCAACCGTTAGGTCATAATGCACCACTCTAGCCTAAGGGGGGGGGGGGGGGGGGGTGGGGAGGAGGGGCCCATGCTGGTCAGAACCAGCCACGGGTAAGGGGAGGAAGGGGGGTTTCTCACGTCGCGGTAGTCATCGTCTTTGTCATTGTTCGTTGTGTCATTGTGTTTTCAACGACCCACCACCAGGATTAATTTCCACTACCCGGCACCTCCACCAAAATTCGAAATTATGCATTTGTTGTGTAATTTTAATTTTATTACTTCGTCAAACTATTCGATCTCAAAAACCTCCACCAACACGTAAAAACACTTTGTTTGAATTTCGTGAACTTATTCGCGTTTAAAGACATAATTGCTTAATTCGCCAATAGTTCGCGGTGACACATAAAATATCGCGAAAATTTGCAAATTGGAAATTAGTACCATTCACTCACAATTCAGGTGATTCATGGGCAAAATGAATTTGAAAGTATTATTGCAATTTAAAAAAAATCACGAATTTCATTGTTACCATTTTTGCACAACTCTAGTCATAATGCACCATTATAGCCTAGGGGATGTGGGGAGGAAGGGCTTATGCTGGTCAGAACCAGCCACGGGTGTACGGGAGGAAAGTGGGGTTTCTCACGTCATGGTCGTCGTCGTCGGGGATGTAGTCAATGGAGGGGACCAAACCTCTACGACAAATGCATAAGATTACTTCTAGTTTGGAAAAGTAAAATACATGTTTGCGAGATGGACTTTATCTCTTTACTCGTCTTTAACAATTAGCAGAGACAAGCTTTGGGCCAGATTCTACCCCAGACACAGGCATGCTGCCGGCAGGCAGTTCGTTGTGTCATTGTTATCGTCGTCGACGGGTCGTCAAGGGAACCGGGGGCAAGGTCCCCGACGACGAATGCCAGAGCTTGCCTCTAGTTTCGGGAAGTAATATACTCCCCTCTTACAAGCTGATGTTTGCAAGGTGGACTTTTTCTCTTGAATCGCCTTTTACGACTCCATGCTCTGGGCCAACTCTACCCCGGGCCCTAATTTCCTTTTATGGTTTATTTGGATTGAGGACGCGTCAACCGTTAGGTCATAATGCACTACTGTAGCCTATGGGATTTGGGGAGGAGGGGCCCATGCTGGTCAGAACCAGCCACAGGTAAGGAGAGGAAAGGGGGTTCTCACGTCGCGGTCGTCATCGTCTTTGTCTTTGTCATCGATCGTGATGGTGTCATTGTCGTCATCGTTGTCGAGGGGTCTTTAAGGGAAGGGGGCAAGGTAACCCGGGAATATTTGCATTTAACTTAAATTATATTGGTATAAATAATAGGGTTTTTAAAGTGTAGTTGGCATAAAGGCGCGTCAACTGTAAGGCCATTTAATGCGCCACTCTAGCCTATATGATAGCCTAGGTAGGCCTTACCCTTAGGTAGGGGGAGAAAGTGGGGGGAGTCAGTTTTTAGAATACTTGAAAATGATAAAAATGGTGATAGTAATGATTCCCAACTGAAACAAAAAAAGTCGAACAGACTTTTTAAATTGAGTTTTATTCGATTTAGGGAAAAAAATTCAATTTAAAATATATGTTCGACTTTATTGTTCTAGTTGGGTATTACTATCACCATTTTTATCATTTTTAAGTATTCTACAAACTGACAGCATAATTTTATTTTATTTGATGTTGTTTCGGACTTACGTACATGGTAGGATTAGACGCAGAGCACGCCGCTGCTAATCGTTGAAAGCTCTGAAACAGACAAAGTCCTTGTCTCTACCACTAGAACAACGCTAAAGTCGTTGTTAGACGAGTGAGTGAAGAGTGAGCCATGTGTTGAGTACCCGGTAACAATCCGTTTCTCCCCCTTCCTAAGATAAGGCCTACCTTGGCTATCATAGGCTAGAGTGGCGCATTAACTGGCCTTACAGTTGACGCGCCCTTATGCCAACTACACTAAAAAACCCTATTATTTATATCAATATAATTGGATGAGCGTAGCGAGCGAAGCGAAAATTCAATTTCACTGACCCCTCAAAAAATTTAGCTCCAATGTTTTTTTGTTTTTTTTTGTTTGTTTTTCTGTCTGTTTGTTCGCTCTCTACCGGGCAAACGGCATATGCGATCTTGATGAAAATTTGACAGGACCTTCGAAATCTCTAAACTTATACTTGCCACGTTTTTGGGTACAATCGAAGAAATATTTCTCAAGAATATCGTACTTTTACGATTTTTTTTGATTTTGTGTGCGATATTTTCGTGTCATTTGGGCCAATTCTGACCAAACGGGTGGGGCTACAACGTTCATATTATACATGAACATTAAGGTTATGGTGATGTAGTTTATTTTGAAAGAAAAAGTTGAAAAATTTAGTCAGAATCCATAGAAATCAAGCTTTTAATATAAGTTTTTTGATTGTTTGTGCGATATTTTCGTGCCATTTGGGCCAATTCTGACCAAACGGGTGGGGCTACAACGTTCATATTATACATGGACATTAAAGTTTTGGTGATGTAGTACCTTTTGAAAGAAAAAAATGAAAAAGTTAGCCAGAATTTATAGAAGTAAAGCTTTTAATATAAGTTTTTTACTGTTAATAATACCACTTGACAAGAAACAAAAGAAACTTGACAACAATCACCTACAATGCGTAGGTAACAAAACAAAGCACTTTCAAAAGTAAAGATATCCCACGCAAACTAAAAACTTTAAAAAGCTCATCCATCAACGCGGCGGGACTTAAGCGTTTTCCTAGTTAACTTAAATGCAAATGTTCCCGGGTGATCTTGCCCCATTCCCTTAACGACCCCTCGACGACGATGACGACAATGACACCACGATCGATGACGAAGATAAAGACAATGACGACCGCGACGTGAGAACCCCCCCTTCCTCCCCTTACCTGTGGTTGGTTCTGACCAGCATGGGCTCCTCCCCTCTCCCCCCCTTGGTTAGAGTGGTGCATTATGACCTAGCAATTGACGCGACCTTAATCTAAATCGCGATTTTAACACCCGCGGATAACATTCCCTATAGCTAATAAACTGAAAGATAATATCGCCCCAACTGTAATATATCAATATCGGATAGACTACAAACTCTTCTTGATCTATTTGCCTTCAGCAACTGCTTCTATGGTTTATTTGGATTAAGGACGCGTCAACCGTTAGGTCATAATGCACCACTCTAGCCTAAGAGGGGGGGAAGAGGGAGGCTTCTATAACTCACTCGTATTTCGTTTTTTCACACCGCTTCACGGCTTATTGGATGAGCGAAGCGAAGACTTCAATTTCACTGACCCCCAAAAAATTTAGCTCGGGTGTTTTTTTGTTTGTTTGTTTTTTTGTCTGTTTGTTCGCTCTCTACCGGGCAAACGGCATATGCGATCTTGATGAAAATTTGAGGGGACCTTCGAAATCTCTAAACTTAGACTTACTACGTTTTTGGGTACGATCGAAGAAATATTTCTCATAAATATCGTACTTTTACGATTTTTTCGATTTTTATTGCGATATTTTCTTGACATTTGGGCCGATTCTGACCAAACGGGTGGGGCTACAACGTTCATATTTCACATGGACATTAAAGTATTGGTGATGTATTGCTTTTTGAAAGAAAAAGTTGAAAAAGTTAGCCAGAATCCATAGAAATAAAGCTATCAATATTAGTTTTTTCGGTAAATAATACCAATTGACAAGTAACAATAGAAACTTGACAACAATCACCTACAATGCGTAGGCAGAAAAACAAAGCACTTGCAAAGGTAAAGATATCCCACGCAAACTAAAAACTTTAAAAAGCTCATCCATCAACGCGGCGGGACTTACGCGTTTTCCTTGTCTATGATTCACTTCATTACTTGATTTATTCCGGATATCACACCAACCAGCTGACTTCTAACTCTTGTCAATCTCTTCACAACGCAGCACTTTCCTATAACTTTACGCTTTGCTCGTAATTAACCCACGATTCGTATCTTCAAAGTGTTCTTAGCCGCTTACTACGGACCCAAGACCACAAACGCAACTCGCTCCAACAGCTCACACTTTCACACTTTCGATCGGGTCCTCAGCCCACACAACCACTCGGCAAAAGCTTCCCACTAGCACTGCGGAAATCACGCATAATGGCTACCGCCAAACACATCGGACATCCGGAAACTGTTCTCGACCAATCACAACGCTGCAAATTCCAAAGCGGTTGAAATAAAGTTCAAAATTGACGGCGTTCATAAGATGGCTATAAACAATCCTCGTTAGCTCACAGCTGTTATTTACATATTTAATTATCTCAATAAAATCTATGCAAATAGATTTGTATTTATAATGTTGAAACTCAACCGATTTATATGATTCTTAAACTAAACCAGAATGAAATTTTATTACAATTCTGAATTTTTAAATGTCCACTTTGCTTTCTCAATATTTAAATAAGTTAGTTACCATTAACAATAGGTAGGTTGTCTCAATGAAAATGTTAGTCTCCTCTGTGTTTGATCGAAATAATAATGGTCGATTTAATACTTTATATCGATTTCCTACACTCACTTATTAAAAAGACCTTAGTCCACCTACTAGAGAGACCATACTGTTTTAAAGGAACGACGACGTAAGAAACTAGGGCGCTTCAACCGTTTAGGTTATATTCCGCCTCCTATGATATTGAAAGCTAATGAAATGAGTAAAAAAGTTGTCCTCCTTTGTAAATCAGTTTTTGTAACTGAATAGGATAAAGGTTAAATAAATAATAAATAAAATAAATAAATGGTGAACTTGGTGATTATATTGTTTTCAAAGTGTATATACAAGAAAAGAAAAATGATAGCGATGTTATAAATAGCAAAACAAACATTATTTGATGGAATGTGTTTTTTTTTTTTTTTTATGTAGTAAGGGCGCGTCAACCGTTAGGTCATAATACGCCACTTAAGCCTAGGGGATATGCAGAAGAGGGGCCCATTCTGGTCAGAACCAGACACTGCTAAGGGTAGGAAGGGGGGTTTCTCACGTCGCGGTCGTCATTGTCTTTGTCATCGTCGTCGAGGGGTCGTCAAGGGAAGGGTGCAAAGTCCCCGACGACGATTGCCAGAGCTCGCCTTTAGTTTCGGGGAGTAAAATACTACCCTTCTCACAAGCTGATGTTTGTGAGGTGGATATTTTCTCTTGAATCGCCTTTTACGATTAGCAGAGCCATGCTCTGGGCCAAATTCTACCCCGGGCCCAGACGGGAGTGAAGAAAATAAAATGATGATGATGATTGTAATAGCAAAATAAAGGTTATTTATTTGAATAGAAATAAAGAAATTACAGAAATGTGTAAGATGTGAATTAAATTTTGTTAAATTGATTAGTACTTTGGATGAGAAATTTCGAGAGTTTGTCGCCGTTATCATAAGATAGAAGTTCTATATATGATTAAGAGAGGTCACATTGCGCGCGCAAGGCATCATAAGCTCGTGGGTTCGGGTCAGAAAGATCTTTCTGGGACAAAGTCTTTGCGCTGTTTGTATAACCTATGGTCATTAGCTCTTGACGTCGATGTTAGGTCATGTTGCACCCACTGCGACAATGTAGTTTATGAGATTTTTAATTGGATGAGCGTAGCGAGCGTAGCAAGCGGAAGCGAAGACTTCAATTTCACTGACCCCCCAAAAAATAAGCTCGTTTTTTTTTCTGTCTGTTTTTTCGCTCGATTCCAGGCAAACGGCTTATGCGATCTTGATGAAAATTAAAGGGGACCTTCGTTTTCTCTGAACTTAGAGGTGTACTGTTTTTGGGTACAATCAAAGAAATATTTCTCATGAATATCGTACTTTTACGATTTTTTTCGATTTTTAGTGCGATATTTTCGTCACATTTGGTCCGATTCTGACCAAACGGGTAAGGCTAAAACAGTCATATTTCACAGGGACATTAGGATTATGGTGATGTAGTATCTTTTGAAAGAAAAAGTTGAAAAAGTGAGCTAGAAATCATAGAAATAAAGGTTTTAATATTAGTTTTTTAATTTTTAGTGCGATATTTTCGTCACATTTGGGCCGATTTTGACCAAACGGGTGGGGCTACAACGTTCAGATTTCACATGGACATTAAGGTTATGGTGATGTAGTACCTTTTGAAAGAAAAAGTTGAAAAAGTTAGTCAGAATCCACAGAAATAAAGGTTTTAATATGAGTTTTTTTAAGTTTATAATACCAATTAACAAGTAACAATAGAAACTTGACAACAATCACCTACAATGCATTCAAAAAGCACTTGCAAAGGAAAAGTGCGAACAAACGCACAAAACGCAAACAAAAAACTTACAAAAAAAACGCTCATCCATCAACGCGGCGGGACTTTAGCGTTTTCCTAGTAACATCACATATTTTTCCAAAGGGGAGAAACGTTAAGGGTGACGCGGGGTAGACAGGCTTGTGCTGGTCAGAACCAGCCACGTGCAAGAGGAGGGCATGGGAGTATGTGACCATGAGCAAGGGGACGTGGTCGGGTCGGGGGGGCCTGTGGACTGTGGCAAAGTCAGGCCGGGATCAGGCAGAGGTTGGTGGTTCCCCCACGTCGTGGTCGTCTTCTTCTGTAGCATCGTGCGTGTTGCCATTGTAGTCGTCGTTGGGGAGGTAGTCAAAGGGAAGTTTTTCAAAAAGTTTATTTGGAAAACGAGAGCGCATCAACCGATAGGTCATAATGCACCTCCCCAGCCTAGGGGATATGGGAAGGAGGGGCCCATGCTGGTCAGAACCAGCCACGGGTAAGGGGAGGATAGAGGTTTCAGTTCCTCAAGGTGCCGGCCAGAGCTCGCCTTTAGTTTCGGGGAGTCATTCTCCTCGTTTACTTGATGATGTTTGCGAGATGGTCTTTATATTCTTTCTTGCCTTTAACGATTAGCAGAGCCATGTCCTGTGTTCAATTTGTACCCCATGCCGGGCCCAGACGGCGATATGAAGGTCTAGCTCCTATGCTGGTCAGAACCAGCCACAGGCGGGTAGCCTACGTAGGCCTAAGTCTGGAATCGACACAGCATTGTTCCTCCAGCAGAATAGCAGAGCACGTTATACCTCAGACCCCACTATGAATGTTCTCTGATGGCTACACAAGACAATGCCAATGCTACAAGACCAATACTTTCTTCCGATCTAAACGTGAACCCCAGAGACTAACCGTACCTCTGTTGGCTTCAGTATTTCCGTGTGATTGATCAATATACATCTGTATTTGTAATAATACCGATAGATTGTCAGTATTTATCCATTTCTTGTCACAAAACCCTCATTCAAACCAGACCACGCCAAATTTTCTCGTCCAAGAAGAAATGAAACATCAGAAATAGCCGAACGTTTCAACAATGCGTCCCCACAGCCTTGTTGACGGGAAGCTTCCAGATTCCTACGCGGTTTGTTTACAATATTACTAGAGGCCGTTATTTTCTACAGGTTAGTGACTTTTACTATTCATTTAAAAATGTATATTATTGTATCATTGCCAGCTAATAATATGAAATATTATAATGCATCATTGTTTTCTTTATTATGTTTTATCCAATTAGATTGTATTTATCCACATGGCTTGGTATCTACTTCAACCTATGTTATACACATTTAATAATGTAGGCCTAGGCCTACTTCATAATAGACATTTAGCCTAGGAGATTTGTAGGTGAAAGTCCATGCTGATCAGCACCAGCCACGGGCAGAGGGAGGAAACAGGGGTGCTAAACAAAATAAAATTAAAGAGATTAGAGTAATAGTGAAAGAAAAAATATTTGATAAAATCAAATTGTTTTGAGTTTCGTTTATTTAGAAACTAATTTTGAACTTTTTGGGCAAAGTTCTGGGTAAAGTGGAAAGGGGGAGGTCCCACGACGTTGTCTTCATCCTCTTTGTCATCGTAGAGGTCGCCAATGGGATGGGGATGGGTTTCCGCCAAAGACTACCAGAGCTCGCCGCTTGTTTCAGGGGAGTACTCCCGAATTGCTAGCTGATGTTAGCGAGATATCTCTTTCCTCGCCTTGTATAATACGTGATACGCACCGTTATTTTATCGGTCTGTTACCGTGAAGCCCGTGATGTCACGTAACGCTGTTGCGTTGTCCTCTGTTTACTGTACTGTTAACTGTATGTTTGGTCTGGACCGGCACCTCCACCAAAACTGGACCGGCACCGCCACCATCTCCCTACATTTTGCACATAAAAAGTTTTAATTTCACAAGTTGTAACCTTTTGGTCTGATATAAGACAATTTCAAAGATATTTATATATTAATTTGTTCCCGCCTTTCAAATTGCATAATTATTTTGAATAATTAATTACATTTAAATAAATACATGAACTATTTCAGCCAATAATATTTCATTTTATTGTGTTATGACAATTTATCAGCCACGTGTAATAAATAAAAACTAGTGTTTGTGCTACGTATCCGCGTCGTCATGGCCAGCTGCGGTGATTACGTAATCGCTGTCCGTAATCTGTGTGCAGGAATCAAATAAACATGTCACAATAACATTATCGGCAAGTGCACCCGAACTCTGGTCATTCAGTGACGTCACACATAGCTTGTGGAGTGTGGAAACATTACTTTTATCAACATTTGCGCAACACAACTTGCACGTGCGTGCATAAATCTCCGACCGAATGACAGTCTCAGTCGACTTGTATGCATCATTTGAATGGTTGGTATCAATAAACTATCTGAGTTTCGTCATGCAACTACGTCACGTTCTCAAAGCGTGAGAATAAAAACTTGGAGAAATCTTAGCTACAACGCATTTAACAACCCTCAAATTACCACCACTTCTGCATGGGCGTAATAGACTAAGCCAATTACAACACTCAATTTCCGTGACTACGTCACAAAATCATCAGTCGAAACGAACGCGAGCAGAGAAGGCTGATTCTTCAGAAACACACTTCAAGGGTCTCTCGAGGAGACATCACGTCCGGTTGGGGATCTAGGCAGGGTGGATCAACCAGGAACCTAAAAACACACTTACTTGGTCTCTCGAGGAGACATCACGTCCGGGTTGGGGCTCTAGACAGGGCGGATCAACCAGGAACTTGGGTGAGAATTTGGAACTTCGATCGTTTGGATTTTGGAGACTTGGAACGTGGGCGAGAACTTGGGCGAGAATTTGGAACTTGGAACTTGGGCGAGAACTTGACCCCTGGACCTGGTCAATACCTGGTCAATATCTACAAATCTACGAATCGCGATAACACGGTAAAACAAACTTGCTATCTATGAACGAACTTTAAAGAAAACTTTTATAAAATGGCTGGCTAACTTTTTATTATTGAGAACTTTTATTATTGGGAACTTTTGAGAATTTGATAACATGTTTTTGTAATTGTAAATGTAACATAACTTGATTTGATTCATTATAATTGTATTTTGAAACTGGTTTTGTTAATTTGTGTTAACCTTTCGTTGTCTGTCTGTCCCACTCAATATTTTAAAACAGTTTTTTTTTTATAATTTAAACTTCAGCAGTTGGCAAGACTGCATACCTACTGACTTGAGCTAGACCGGCGCACTCTTCTAAGGTTGGTAATTGTTTTTCTGACAGCTGTCGAGTGACAGTGAATTTTTGTTTGATTGTTTTTCAATTTTGGATTTGTGTTTGATTTTATTGTTTTAATTTGTTGTGGGAAGGGCTATTTAGCGACATTGGCTTCAACTAGTGGGGCTTGTTTGTCTATTTAGTGACAAAGTTAGTTCGCGTTTTACCAGTTTCAAACAATTTCGGTCGTTATTTCGCGTTTTATGAGAGAATGCGAGAAATTTCATTTTCAAAATGTGGTTTTTCCATCTCTTAATGATGTAATTCGTCTACAATATTACATTTTAGGCAATAAAATGGACATTAAAAAAATGGCGAATTTCGGTCACCTTTTTCACCCCCAAAGAAAAAACATAAAAAAAAAACTATAATAAAGATTTGTATGTACTTTAGGTTGGTTTTAAATAATTGTTTTTTTGGTTTTTTTGGATTAGGAGCGTAAACCCGTTAGGTCACAGAACCACTAACCCGGGGGGGGGGGGGGGAGGAAAGGCCCTTTGGTCAGAACGTCACGGGTAGGAGAGAAAAAGGGGTTTCCACCTCAGGGTTGATCCTTTTTTATTGCAAGTTGTTTTGTCATTGCGTCGTGGGTATTCGTCAAGGGGTTTCCCCGACGAAAGCTCCCGAGCTCGGCCCTAGGTTTCAGTGAGCTTATGTTGAAAACAAAAAGGGGTTTTTCTCCAAAAAACAAGTAGAATGTTTTTAAGAGTTTGCGGGGGGCGAAAAACTCTACAGTAAAAATGAACACACGTCGCTTAGCCTTAAACGTCAAGTTAAGGTGGAAATAAAAAAATACCTCATTGTTGTAAAATTTTGAAGCAATCTTAAAAACAAAATTTAAT
The DNA here is from genome assembly GCA_024449915.1 of Sweltsa coloradensis. NCBI lineage: Eukaryota > Metazoa > Arthropoda > Insecta > Plecoptera > Chloroperlidae > Sweltsa > Sweltsa coloradensis. The sequence goes on from JAMZAV010004079.1 coordinate 63,233, forward strand.
TTTGATGTTCATGGCAAATAATTGGTAGGAAAAAAATATGGCAATAAAGAAAGACGACCCACTTAATATCATTGTAGCTCCGTATTTGGTTTGGCCCTGTACTGGCCCGGAGAGTTGCGGAACAAAAACCCAATAGAAACATTTGGGATTTTAATTTATTTTCCAGCTTAAATTCTCTTTAATCATATCTCTGAATCCGGTTTTATACCCTCACACAAAGCGTAACTGGATTAGCGTAGGCCCCGCGGGTTATTGGGTATCAGATGGGGATTGTAACCAAATTTTGATAAAAGAAAAATAACCACTCAAAACTTGTCAAGCATTCGTTGGTTAGGACGGACGTGAGAAACTAGGGCGCTTGAACCGGTTAGGGCATATCTCACGGCCTGTGATTTTGAAAGATAAGATTGTTTTTTATATTTGGATTAAGCACGCGTCAACCGTTGGTCACAATGCCCCACCTACCCTGGGGGTATGACGGGAGGGCCATGCTGATAAGAACCAGCCACGAGGAAGGGGGAGAAGGGAAAGGGGTTTTATTGTGTATGATTGTTTTATGTGTATGATGTTTGATGATACCTGGAGAATCGTAAAGGTCCACCAGAACCCCCTTTTGTTGCAAAAGAAATATACTGTTACTTATTAGCGATCTTTGGGGGATGGACTTTATCTTTAAAAAAGAATTTTACGATTAGCAAGCCATGCTCAGGTCAATTCTACCCCGGGCCCCCACGGGGTTCAAACGTTTTTGAACCCCAAATTTTAAACCTTTATGTATACGTGTTTTAGTGTTTGTTGGGAAAATGGGGAAACTTATGAGTACCCGATATGCAAATTTAAAAGAAAAACATTAATTTAAAAACGTCATTACAGAAAGTTTTAAAAAATTTTTAAATTTTAAATTTTGGGGCTTTTTTTGTCATCAAAGGGTTTACGTTGGTTTTTGCGCATGTTTTCAAAAAAATTCAAGCTGCTTAATAAAATAAAAAAATTTTTCTGACATACATGACTCTGTACAGAAGACCAAGACAACCCCGCGGCCCGACACCATTGACGAGCGAACAAGACCAACTTAGACCTGTATTTTTGGTGATATGGGTAGAAGCTGGGCCCTGTGGTCAGAACCAGCCACAGGTAGAGATAGTTTTTAAATTTCAAGCAGCACGTCATGACAACCCTTTTAAAACCCTATTTTTTTTTTAAATTTTAAATTTTTATTCAAACATTTGCCTTAAATTTTAAGTTGTAGGCCTAGGGACTGGAGGTAGGCCCAGACCTAGTCTACAAAAAAATCTCAGATTTTCTGACATTACCGGTACCCCACCTTTTTTTTTCCAATTGGGGGAAATTTGCAAAAAATTTTCTTTTTTTCATACCCCAAAAAAAGCTTAAGGCCTATTTTAAAAATTTAAAAAAAAAAATGTTTGGGCCTATATGGTAGATTGACCTTAGTACCAGACCTTCTACTAGAACCCATAGGAGTAAGATTTTAAATAATTTTTTTCAGGCCATAAATCTAGGCCTGGGCCCTTCAGTACCGGTAGGTCCGAAAAAATTTTAAAATTCTGCTTTTCTTCCTAAATTTTTTTAAAATCTTTGGATCACACCACTGACTGAAGATGAAACTTTTTAAAGGTAATACATAGGCCTGGGCCATCCTTTAGGCCTAAAATTTCAATAACCTTTTGCGTATTGTAAGTGGGGCTTGGTTTACTACAATGCGTTTCAGCATTTTCCGAGTGCGGGAAAAAGTAGGCTAAAAGTATTGGTACCCGCAAATTTGAATCTGGGGCCCGCTGGGCCCTGGGGTATAGGGCCTACTACTTGTCTAAAAGGGGACCACAGTTATAAAGGGGTAGGCCCTACTAGTCTAGGAAATCAGAGGCCACCCAGGCCCTGGGCTAAAAAATAGTAGGCCTACCCAGCAAAAAAACATTTGAAGATAAATTAAAAAAACAATTGCCCTCCAATTGGCCGACAACTAACTTTGGAACACCAAATTTTGACCAAATGATATCAATTGGTAAATTGGCAAGTATCCCAATTGGCAAGATACCCCCAATTGCATCATTTCATACTAGCCAATTGACATGTTCCAAATTTAGTTGTCAGCCAATTGGTGGTAAATTTGATTTATTCAATTGAATCGCCACTACAATTAACCATAAATTGACCTTCAATAACATTCCAAAAGGGGCAAACAAAAACATGATCTATGGTATCATAGTCAAACAATTTTATACTGGGGGATAGCTCCCTTATAAGCCCATTTTCCCCGTGTTTGTCATAGGGCCCATCTCACACTCACCTTGGGGGGGGGGGAGGAGGGAGCACCATAATATTGATGTAATAGGGACATGTCTACATGTTACCAATGTAACGGGCGTGTTTCGATGCAAGCGTATCGTGCAGCGTGCTTAAACGGCTGATGCACATCAAAACCTCTAAAACTCTCGCCAGATATTTTTTTAAAAAATTTTTACGGTGGTTTTTTGTAAAGGATTTTTTAGATTTATTTTAAATGTATTGGGCTGTGTCAAAACTAAATTTGCATTATTTTAGCTCCAACACAATGAACAAAATAAACTGTTCAAATTTCATTTATTAGGCTACAGATGTCAGCATTAACTTTAAAAAATTATTATTGGTAGTTTAAAAGAGCATTTTGAAAATGCTTATCTGCAAAATGAACCAAAACATAAAGATTTCGATTTGTCCTGCAAATGTTCAATAGTTATTTTCGTTTTCGTTCCAAACAAACATAGGTAGGCCTAGGCCTAATGTAAAATATGTGGAGGCTTAAGAGCGGCGCACAATTGGCATAGCATAAGCACAGCGCAACACAAGCGTAGCATAAGCGCAACACAAGGAATGTAGGCGTGCACAATTTGTCATAACGGAAGAGTGGCGTAAGAAACTACATGGCTGTGCAAAGTTTTAGAAGGCTCGTGATCAGATGACGTGCATGTCAAACTTTGCGTTTGGACATTCGTCTTTGGAAACCATTGCAGTAGCCTATTAGACTGGTAAAAATATTGTAGATTTTTAATACTAGCGGCAAAATGTGAGACATTTGGGTACCGGCTGATTTATTAGGTAAAAAAACCCCAATTAATCCGAATTTGCCCGGTACCACCTCGGATTTTGGCCCGTTTGCCCAGAATTCAAGATGGCGTCCAACAAGGTGTAAAATCCGGGTAAACCCATTAAAAGAAATATTTTCATTCAATGAACACGTCAGTGGGGTTCATTTTACGGTTTTCGGAGTTGCGGAGACGATTGAAAGTGCTGCGTAAAACCCTTAGAAACGGAAGTACCTTTTTCAAAATGGCGGCCACTTTGATGGAGAAAACTGGTCTTTTTTCCCCTTTGAGTAAATACCACTTTATACGTGTGAGACATTGTGGTACCGGGCTGAATTATGAGTAACAAACCCCGCTGAATCTTAATCTGCCCGGTACCACCTCATGTTTTGACCCATTTGCCCGGAATTCAAGATGGCGTCCAACAAGATGTTGAAAAGCGCAGGAAAAGTTCTATTAATTTTGGGTTAACACTTAAGGAGGGCTCATTTCAAGGTTTTAGGGTCAAGGAGAACGATGCAATGTGTTGCGGAAACGCCAAAGAACCGGAAGTACCATTTTCAAAATGGCGGCCACGTACATGGGGGAAAAAAGCGGGATTTTCCGTTTTCTTGGGATAAATACCATTTCATGTTAACCGCCTAATTTATAAGTTACAAACCATGTGAATCTGAATTTGTCCGGTACCATCTTGGATTTTGACCCATTTGCCCGGATTTCAAGATGACGTGCTGAGACTACACGGCCTCTCCCTGAGTGGACTTAGGTCTTTTGACAATGGTCATTCGAAGATCGATTCGTATCTCGAAGTCGATGTCGTTGGTCAGTGGAAGGAGAGCTGTGTTTTTCATGAGCTGGTTCCAGACTACTACTGAGGCAACTGGTTTAAATGTGTAAACCATGTATAAACTAATTAAATACTAATAATACAGAACGGGTTTGATTTAAATCAGAAACTAGAGAAAATTTCATTTATTTCATAAAAAGAATCATGTGATTCACTTAAGTTTAACAATTTTAATATAAAATCTATGTCAATCTATTTTATTAAATTCTAGAAAATGCCAAGATCATATTTCATCATTTTCGCATGTAGCGTCACCCGGACATTTGTTCTTGGACCTCTAGGTCAGTTTAATGACGCTGTGTGCTGGTCTTTGATTGGTTATAATAACGCTACGATCGGTTTTTGATTGTTGAGAGAGGGCGTTTGCGGCAGGGTTGTCGTGAGAGCTTTGAGACGTGGAAGTTGGAAATCGGTCGTGGTGCATGGGCGATTTGGGAGACGTTGCGTTAAAAACTTAGGAAAAGTGTACAGGGGGAAAGAACCACTTTGGATATAGAAAAAGCGTGTTTTTACAAAATCTGCGAAAGTGATAATCGAAAGTGGTAACGGCGATCTGCCAAGAAGAAATAACAGAAATTCAACGGAAAACTGAGAACCACCGAGGTACATTTTATAAGGCTAGGACAAGCCCAGGGATACGTGAGGGGGGGGTAAACGAACTTTTGCAGCTTTAGGAGCATATTAATAAACCTGACGGACTGATAAAAAGACAGCATCGATAACCAGAAAGGGTTTTTTTATGAAACCATTCTCTATATTGGGACCGACCACAGTTTATAGTGTTTGGGATTGTAAAAGGAACCGAACCGGAGGAACACAGAAAAGATATATATTCGCGTACGCCTGGACCAAGTTTTAGTGACCCGCCCTCGAGATAAATCCGACCAAGAAACAGCGCTTTGGATGTGGTTTGTCTATTACAACCTCGAAACATACAGATTGAAATTATTTATAAATATCAGGAAATACTCAGGTATAAAGGACTCGTGATTGAGGGGATAATATTGTTATGATATGCCAACATTATACGGATACATATAAACAGAGAAACCGTTACATTACCATTCACCGAAACTAATCCCATGGGACGAGGATTAGTTTTTTATGTTAAATCCTGGTCTTCGGAATTCCGTAAAATTGTCATCTTTAGTTGAGAACATTAATAATGGCGAATTTTAACTTGCAAAGATGCTTAGAGAAACATCTAACACTTACTACAGACACAACTCGCGAACATTCGTGTGATGTGCTGAGCCAGTAACGTTCGAACGAAGGCTTTGGTAATAAGGACAGGGTGAAGCATACAGAAAATGAGCCGATAAAAGTAGGGCGTTGTTTCAATTTATGAAAAGTTCTGCACAGTTTCGTAGTTGGAGATACAGGAAAAACTCTGGTTGTTGAGACTTGGATGCTGATACTCGGGCAAGTGTTTTGAAACATTTAAAAAAGTACGGTCGAAAGTTGAGTTATTAGCACGATAAAATATCGTTATTTTATCACCGCTCAAACATTATCAAGGGGAAAGTTGAAAATCAAGAGTAATCACAGCCGGGATACGAACTTCAAGACAGGATGTCCAATAACAAGACTACGATCGTCTACAAATACCAGCAAGGTTACGGAACTACCACGTCGAGAACGTCTTCGAAGTCATTAAGGTTTCGATGGGAAGTTCATGAATTCATTTGTGATGAGTATCTTAAATTAAGTTTATTAAACAATTATATTTCCATAAATTGTCGGGATCAACTTCTATGTTGTCCATCAGACCAAGAGACTATCCTTAACTGGATATCCATTTCGCTTTAGAAATCAGTAACTGATAGGTAGGGTTTAATAAATAAATCAAATAATTTTATTTAGAGGTCTACCCATCTCAGTTTATAACTGATTTCAGTGGGGGACATTTAAATCAAAGCGACCAAGCCCAACCCTTGCAGGCCCCGACTCGCACGAAACGATGTGGGTGAAGGACATATTATAACCAACCACAAGAATCGATATTTTTAAGAGGAAAAATATAGCAATCACTAGTATGGACAGTGCCGAACACCCGCGAAATCAAGCCAGAATCAACAAGGGCCCGATCAGAACAACTCTGCAAATTTATTATGTGCTTTCGTTGCTAGGTAGGCTTCCCCAAAGTTCACCGTTTTTACAAATCTCGCTAAGACAAGAACTGATGGACTGAAATGTTATTTCCTTTCTTGCAATGAAGGAAATTCACTTTGGGTCATGCAATATATAGCCCGTTCGAGGTTTAACTTATGGAATCCGCTCTTGATTGTCTTCTTGTTGTCAAATGTTCATCCTAGATCTATGTATAAATATAAGTTGTATCTTCCAGAGAATGTTTGTCTTCGCTGTGTACAGATTTTTCTCAATTCTTGTGGGGTCTTGAGTGAGTTATACTGGAGGTGTTATGGATACTCCGGAATGGCCCTAACTTCTAGACTTGCTGTACCAGGTGGTGTTCACGCCTAGGTAGAGTAATCTATTCAAGTTTGAGTGATTGTTGTCTTGATCGTTGTTGTTATTCTTAATTAATTTGTAATTCCACAGTGAGATTAGAGAAATATCGTGTTTCACTTTAATTAGGCGACCCATCGACGAGTATGTTTTTGTTTATTTGTTATTTAAATGATTATTTTTTTCGAGTTAACTATTTACGCAGAAGTATCCAACGAGAGCTTATCGATTACCTGCGAGGGGTCGTTAGGTCTCGTTGTGTACATTTGGCTCGAAACCAAACACGTGGACGCTTTCACGAAATTAACTAATCAGTACACGAGATTAAGAGGGCTTAGTAAGTGTACTACTTTTGTTGTACGTGTTTGTTTTGAGTGGTGACAGGTTGTCCCATTTGCTACGTAACGGCAAGAGAGAGATTTGTCTTTCGAATAATATTTTCAATTCGTGGCGGTATAACGCCCTAGGTGAGCTAAATAGGAATGGAAGACAAACAAAAAATATTCAGGTTTATTCGAGAACAGAAAGGAGAACCCAGTGTACTTGCAGGCTTGAAGCGGTTTCAGAACCACGAGGAAGGAGAGTGGATGGGGATTTTGTCTTTCTGAGATTCTCAGTCCCACGACTCTTGTGTTGTGAAGTGGTATGGTGGGGTATTAGGGTGAGAATATCAACGGGTTATTGAGTTCAGAAAGAGGGAAGATGTTAATTTGAATGAGGTAGAGTGTCAACCAATGATAGGTACGGATAGCTGTATTACCCAACAGTTGAGTTAGACCCAAGGTATGATGGGCTCAAAATCATGAAAATCTCTAGATAGATCAGTAAGGATGTGATTATGTTGCCCGGTTTAGGAAAGACGGTCATTTTGATCTACCAGAGGAAGAAGGAAAAGGATTGTTGAGAGCGAAAGTTTAATGCAAGCTGCGTTTCGAACAGATCTAGCAACAGGGAGTTCAAGGTCGACCAGGAATGCGAGAATTTGGCGTCCCCGAGCAGTCAAAGGTTCTTTTTAGTAATCAAGCGTTAGAGAAATGATGCGTTTCATGGACGGGCGATGATGGTTAGATAAATACCAATCAAATGGAGTGGGTGGTGAGTCAGAGGACATACTAAACTAAAATGGAGTTGTGAGTCAGAGGAACATGACGATAAAATAGAGTTGGACGAGTCAGAGAAGTAAACAATTAAAATGGAGTTGACACGGGCAGTTGGAGGCCAAATAAAATGGAATTGGTGAGTCAGTTGTAAATGCTCTTTAAGTTAGAAATGAAGCCAGGATAGCCAAAATCAAAAATAGATAGGTTTTTGTGCGGCTAGGATAATGGGTGGTGTAAAGAAAAAAATAGATGTAAAGGTAGTTGAGGACTAAATGAAACGTCTCAGACGGAAAAAATCCAGAGAACTTGATAGTCGGGTAAGACGAAATATAGAAAAAGGAAGTGTAAAAGACAACAAAAAGGAGGGTGATTGAGCATGGAAATACAGTGCGGGTTGCGCTGAATCACATAAATGATAGCTTACATCGGCTGTTAGCAGGAGAAATACGGAGTACCATGAGAAGCAAGTTGTGGCGTGACATTAACCACGTCTAGAGGGACAGGGAAATAATGATAAGACAAGTTGTCGGGTTGGAACTAAAGAAAGGTATAAGCCAGTGTGAAATCAATGAAGAAGGAGTGGACTACAGTTGATAAGGAGATGCAAGGGGAAAAAATCATGCCCGACAAGTAGAAGTGTGGGATTAGAGCAAAGAAAATTCACGTTGCTCAAACAGTTGGGTATGAGACGAGTCACAAGAGAGGACGTGGGTAATTTGAGGGGGGGAATCGGCTTGATGAAAGAGACGACAAACCGAAAGATGAAATTGTACGCGATTTAAACAATGTTGATGTCTTGGCTCCCAAGTGAGATAAGAAGAAAAAATATTAACGGCAATGATTTCAGAAAGACGTCGCTACGGTTGAGTAGGCGGGCCTGTTTCGTAAAGACATTGCGTTTTATATGCGAGCTGGCATTCAAAAAGTTGAAATGATATGTTTAGGGTGTGGGGTAATCTACCCCAGAGCAAAAATATATAAAGAATTTAACTGTAAGGCAGGTATGTATCGGACTTCCGTCAGCAACTGTTAAAGCATGAAGAGTGCCAGTGGTAAAATACAAACTCGAGGTCAGATATCCAAGGCATAGTATTGTTGGGTTTATTGGTGGGTGTGAGCTTTGTTGTAAGAATCACCACATGGAACTAGTCAACGAAGTTGTCCATCGTAGAAGTTCGTTAAAGACTTTCGTGTAACACACTTTGTAGTGTCAGTTACGTAGCGCTGGCGGTGTTTATGTTATCGGGCTAGGTTGTTAACTGGAAGGAACAGTATTCGGGTTTTATATCCCTAGAGCCGTAAGCATAGACAAGCAAAAAGAACAAGGCTGTTCAATTCATTAATGTTGCGAATACTTTCGCATACCACTGTGTAAAGTGTCTTCTTGCAATTATTGTGTTCTACTGAGCGAAAGTTCGGTAAAAAAAAAAAAGTTCGATTACAGTTGTCTGTTGTACACGTACCTGTGTTCGTCGGGACAAGTTTGGGTGACTGGTGGTTGATAGTTTCGGAACATTGATTTTTGCATCGTTAATATTTTGTCAGTCGAAGATACGGTTGCCAGGTCTAAATGCACGGCGATCTAGTTGAATTGAATTGAAAAGGTGGAATCCAAGTAAAAAGAGGTTGCCAGGTTGAGACGCAGATAGTTGAATTTAATAAGTTGACATTGCATTAAGTTGAGTGAGGTTTGAAAATTGCGTGGCCAGGGAAAACATGCGGCATAATTTTAAGTGAATTGACAAGTTTAATTGATGTTGTTGCAGAAACAATGGCGCCAGAGAGATACCAAAAAAAAAAGAAAGAAAATTCGACTAAAGTTTCCGTAGTTAGGAAGTGAAAGATGAAAAGTGCACGGTAATCAGGTGTTGTTGTAGATGGTGTCACAGTGTGTTGTTTTAAGTTCAGTCTTGTGGTTTCGGGTTTTGGTGGGGTGTAGCGGTGAGTTGAGACGAATAATAAAAGGAGAAAAAGTTGACAGTAGGGAAAGATGGACAAAATCAAGCCATGTAGGAATTGGTTGTTTGACAAGGTCGAGTTCTATTGTTCGTTGTGGTTTGCTAGGCCGCTACCCGTCAAGGTCAACAATCCGATTGTTTTGATTTCTAAAGGTCGTTCAAAAATGGATTCTACAGGTGTTGTGTTTTGATTGGCGACAGGTGGCATCATTGTTGACACTTGCAGTTGTGTTTGTGTGTTTGGATTTTCTTTAACGTGTGGTGTTTTGTACTACCAGTATCACGTGTGGATTGAAGTTGTTGAGTTGTTTCAAAGTAAAAGATGTGTTACTCTTGTACGTTTGAACCAGAAGTGGGGATTGAGACTATACGGACCTCTCCCTGAGGACTCTTTATGGTCTTGTGGACAATGTTCATTCGTAGAGACGATATGTTCTATGACAGTCCGATGTCAGTTCGGGTCAGTGGAAGAGAGAGCTGCTGTGTTTTTTTCATAAGCTGGGTTACCAGGGATACTGACTGAGGCAACCTGGATTTAAATGTGGGTAGAACCCATGTATAAAACTATTAAATACTAATGTAATACAGAACGAGGTTTGACGTTTTTAAATCAAGAAAACTAGAGAAAATTTCTGATTTCATACAAAAGTAATCATGTGATCACTCTAAGAGGAACAAATTGTAAATATCAAAATCTATCCGTCAATTATTTTATTAAATTCTAGAAAATGTCCAAGATCAATGATTTTCATCATTTTTTCCGCATGAGCGTCACCCGGGACATTTGTTTGGACCTATTCAGTTTAATGACGTGTGTGCCTGGTCTTTGATTGGTTATCATCAACGCTACGATCGGTGTTTTTGATTGGGAGAGCGGCGTTTATTTCGTTTTGTCGGCAGTGGTCGTGAGAGCTTTGAGACGGGTGAGTGGAAAAATCGGTCGTGTGCGTGGCGATCTGAGACGTTGCGTAAAACTTAGGGAAAGGTACTAGGACAAGAACACCTTTGGATATAGAAAACGCGTGTTTTTGTTTAAAAATCTGCGAAAGGTGAATAATCGAAAAAGTGAAAACGGCGATCTGCCAAGAAGAATATACCAGAAATCAACCGAAAACGATAACCAACCGAGGTTACATCTTTTAGTAAGGCTAGCCCAGCCCAGGGATACGTGAGGTAAAACGAACTTTTGCTATGCTTTAGGAGCATATAATAAACCTACGGACTTGATGTAAAAAGAAGCATCGATAACCAGAAAGGGTTAGAACCATTCGATATCTGGGACGGAGAGTTCGTTGGTGAATTTGAAAGGAACCGGAGAAAGATTATATTCGCGTAGCCTGGAGTTGTAGGGACCGCGATAACGCAAGCAAGGTGTGTGGTGTATTACAACGAAATACGATTGAAATATTATAAAAAGGAAATCGGGTTGAGGATAATTATTGTTTATGAATCCAAATATAGGAAACATATAGGAACAGTTAATTACCATTCGATATCCATGGCCGGAGGCTTAAGTTTATGTAATTGGTTTCGGTTAATTCGTAAATGCATTTAGTTGAAGATAAAATGCGCGAATTTTAAATTGCAAAGAGCTTAGAGGAGCATAACATCAAACAATAAGGAACCTCGGAAAACATTCGTGAGATGCCTGAGCCAGCAACCGCGAACGACTGCTTTGGAAGAAAGACGAGGGTAAGAAACAGAACTTGAAGCCGAACAAGTAGGCGTTGTTTATTTATGAACGTTTCTGACAGGTTTACCGGTGTGAGATACAGTGAAAAACTTGGTTGTGGATTGGATGCTGATATCGGGCAAGTGTGACAAAATTAAAAAACGTACGGTCGAAGTTGAGGTCTTCGCACGATAAAATATCGTATTTTATCTACCGCCCTCAAACATTATCAAGGGAAAGTTTGTGAATCTCTAAGAGTAATCACAGCCGGGGGGAGGATACGAACTCAAGGACAGGATTCCTTCAAATACAAGGGAATACGATAGTATACAAATACGCAGCAAGTTACGGAACTACACTCGGGACTTCTTAGACGTCATAAGGTTTCGAATGGGACAGTCATGATCTATTGTTGATGAGTATTTAAATTAGTTTTATTTTAACCAAGTATATTTCCATAATGTTCGGGACAACTTTACTGTTGTCCATCAGACCAAAGAGAATATCTTAATGGATATCCATTTCGCTTTTAGACACCAGTACTGATAGTTAGGGTTGAAAATGTATTCCTTGTCATGAAGGAAAATTATTGTGTCATGCAATAAATGGCCCGGTCTGGTTTAACTTATGAACCGTGATTGTCTGTTGTAATGTCATCATAGATCTAGTATAATTATAAGTTGTTTATTTCAGAGATGTTTGTCTTCGCTGTTGTACGATTTCTCAATTTTGTGGGTCTTGGTGAGTTATAGGAGTGTGTTATGAACTGGTTAGGTAACTTTAGACTGAGTACCAGGTTCCCGGGCCTAGGTAGAGTAATCATTCAAGTTTGAGTGATTTTAGTCTTGATCAGTTGTTTTATTTTTTAATTAATTTTTATTTCCCAAAGTGAGATTAGAAATCGTGTTTCACTTTAATTAGGCGACCATCGCCGAGTATGTTTGTTTATTAAATGTTATTTTTCGAAGTTTAACTATTTAGAGAAGTACCAACGAGAGCTTATCGATTACCTGAGGGGTCTTAGGTTCGTTGTGTTACAGTGCAAAAAGTTGTTTAAAAAGGGAACACCTATTTAAAGTCCTATTAGGGGCTAGATAAAACATCTTAGAAGGGTTTTTCCCGGGTCAAAAAGAACGATGGTACGTGTTGCGGTAACGCCCAAGAAGAGGAAGTACCATTTTCAAAATGGCGTCCACTTTGATTTTGGCGAAAAAGTGTATTTTTTGCCCCCTTTGAGTAAATACCATGTTTATACGGTGAGACATTGTGGTCCCGGGGCTGAATTATGGGTAACAAGGCCCGCTGAATCTTAATCTGCTCGGTACTACCTCGAATTTCGACCCATTTCCCCGGAATTAAGATGGCGTCCAACAAGGTTTTGAAAAGCATAGGAAAAGTCCTATTAATGGTAAGTAAAACACGCTAGACGCATTTGTTATTACGTTTTTTTTTAAAAATGTTTTATCTTTTCTAAGTTAGAATTAATACTGGTGCAGCATAATGGTTTTATTTGTATTGATTTTTCAAACCTTTAATGATATCACGTGTGTTACACAAGGAAATTGATAACACTAGTCCAAAGTTATGTTTTCCGACGACAATGCCCAAAGCTCGCTTAGTTTCGGAGAGTTTTATACACCCCTATATTATACTGTGTGATGTTTGCGAGATTGGTTTGTCTTTTTCATCGTCTTATGTTTAGAAAGACCCCATGCCTGTAGTTTGAGAATGTGTGTCCACTTCTGCAGAGATACAAAGCAATCCCTCTCTTCACCCATGCAGTCGTCCGATGATACACAGTCTCACACATCTATTTGTCATAAAAATTTCCAGTTTCCATTTGTTTGTAGATTATGGATTAGTACAGGTATCAATGTTGTGCAACGATCCACGGTGTCCCTAGAATCCATATTTAAAAAAGAAGAAGTGGTTACCGGCACGCATATTAACAATTATTATTCAAGTGTCAGTTCATGAATCATGAGTCAACTAATAATATAGAATGTCTTCTCCTGGGGGGAAGTAGTGATTCGTGTATGTAGACATCACATTTCTGAGCTTGAGAATCATATAGGTTGGTATTTTAATCTCTGGATATTATGGATAAGGGAAAAAAAAAACTAGCATGTAAACTTAAATTCTGTTATATATTGGATTTATGAACAAATTTTTCCCTTTCAAAGCATCTTCTTAATCGACGTTTTTATCCACACTATTGTGGAAAATTTCCTCTACAATTGCACAAAACGGTGCATACATCACTCACGTCTCGTCTGCATCTTCACATCATGGTCGCACATCCTGACAAGCATTCACAAAGAGGTGATTGTTCTTGCGTGCCTGAGGGATTGCTTCTAAAGTTTTCAAGATAGGTACCAACTCAGATCCCTCAACCCCTTTCCCTCCGCAATCACAGTACAGGGTAGTTTTGGACTTTCAAAAACCTTGTGGGACGCCATCTTAAATTCCGGGCAAATGGGTCAAAATTCGAGGTAAATATCGAGCAGATTAAGATCAGCGGGCCTTGTTTCCCATAATTCAGCCCAAAAACACAATGTCTCACACGTATAAAAATGGTATTACTCAAAGGGGCAAAAAATACACTTTTCGCCAGATCAAAGTGGCCGCAATTTTGAAAATGGTACTTCCGGTTCTTGGGGTTTCCGCAACACATTGCATCGTTCTCCTTTACCCCGAAAACCTTAAAATGAGCCCTCCTTTAGTGTAACCCAAAATTAATAGAACTTTTCCTGCGCTTTTCAACCATCTTGTTGGACGCCATCTTGAATTCCGGGCAAATGGGGGCAAAACCTGAGGTGGTACCGGGCAGATTAAGATTCAGCGGGGTTTGTTCCCATAATTCAGCCCGGTACCACAATGTCTCACACGTATAAATGGTATTTACTCAAAGGGGAAAAAAGACCCAGTTTTCTCCATCAAAGTGGCCGCCATTTTTAAAATCGTGCTTCCGTTTCTTGAGCGTTTACACAACACTATCCATCGTTCTCCGCGACTCCGAAAAACGTAAAATGAACCCCACTGACGTGTTCATTGAATGAAAATAGAATCTTTTAATGGGTTTACCCGGATTTTACACCTTGTTGGACGCCATCTTGAATTCTGGGCAAACGGGCCAAAATCCGAGGGGGTACCGGGCAAATTCGGATTTATTGGGGTTTTTTACCTAAGAATCAGCCCGGTACCCAAATGTCTCACATTTTGCCGCTAACATTGATTTCTAAGCATATATTTGGATTTCTCGACTGGTCTATATTTTCATAGAGATGCGAATATTGCCTACCATACATAATAAGCAGCCCCGTCGCAGACGTCGACTCAACTTCATACTCGATAATGACGTCATTTCTGTGAGTTCGTTCATGATTAATAATTTTACACTGACACAAACAACAATAGTTGTGGATTTGATTTTAACTGAAAATGGGCGTTTGTGTTGAGTCGTGTTGTTTCTGGATTCCTATTGGTCAAAAGCAAGCGCAAGCATAAGAAATATAAAAAAATAAAACCCTCTCTTGCGCTGGCTTCCGCGCCCACGCTATGCATACGTGAATTGTGTGGGTTTAAGCAGCCAGGTGCACTTGTTTATATTCTTGCGTTGTACTTGCGGGTTTCGCTACGTTATGCTATGCCAATTGTGCGCAAACACTTTACAGTTAGAAAAAAATGTTGGGACATTGAAAAATTTTGTTGTTGGCCTAAATTAAATATTAAAAGGTAGGGCCTAGTCATACAATATTTATTTTAAGTATACCCTTTGCCAAATCATATAAAATACATTTTTGTTTAATCCTAAACTTCCCAGAATTATTAAATACTATCATGTTTTGGTTTAAATTGTCAAATTTTCTAAAATATGAGAGTAGCAAAAAAGGGGGCGGAAAGTTGAAAAGCAAATATTTCTGGGGAAATTGAGTCAGGTACCTAGGCCTACTGACTACTGGGTAGACCTACATTTATTTTACTAGGCCTACCTAATAGTTAATAGTTGGGCTCCAATGCTCCATCTTACCAACCGTGATCGTACCAGGCCAATGGCTAAAAGAATATGTGGAGTGCAACAAAGAAATCTCCGAACTTTGCAAGGTAACCAGGCACACCCTGAAGCCACAAGCTTAGACCTACATAGCAGCATAAAAAATGGTGAAAAATCAATGTTTTTTTAAATTTAAATTATTTGGATTAAGGACGCGTCAACCGTTAGGTCATAATGCACCACTCTAGCCTAAGGGGGTGGGGGGGAGGGGGCCCATGCTGGTCAGAACCAGCCACGGGTAAGGGGAGGAAGGGGGGTTTCTCACGTCGCTGTCGTCATTGTCTTTGTAACCGTTCGTTGTGTCATTGTCATCGTCGCCGGGGAGTCGTCAAGGGAAGGGGGCAAGGTCTCCGACGACGATTGCCAGAGCTCGCCTCTAGGTTCGGGGAGTAATATACTCCCCGCTTACTAGCTGATGTTTGCGAGGTGGATTTTTTCTCTTGAATCGCCTTTAACGATTAGCAGAGCCATGCACTGCTCTCAAAAACAAAACAAACAAGCAAAAAAAAAACACCCGAGCTAAATTTTTTGGGGGGTCAGTGAAATTGAAGTCTTCGCTTCACTCGCTTCGCTCGCTGCGCTCATCCAACTACGCTCAATACGAGGAAAGCGGGCTGTGAAACGGGAGACAACAATAGTTATCCGTGTCATTAGCTAGTGAAAAAACCACGGCCATAGGACGTCAAAACATTATTTAAAAATTGGCGTTATATGGGGAGACAAAGTGATGCTTTTCTCCAACAAAAAATGGGGCAAGGGTTAAAAACTAATTCCCACCTCCCCTTTAATCTGGCTAGTGCCAAACAGGAATTCCCCCCGACACTTTTTTGATTTGACAAATCAAAAATATTTTTTTTATAAAACGTATTCCTTGATGCATAATTTAAATTTAAAACATTTTTCAAACTGGGGGAAAATTGTTATATATGTGATATATATATAATTATATGTGGTGGCTCTTTGGGTTTTGTTGTAACGTATCTGTTTCCCAATGCGAAGGCCGGGGTTTTCGTTTCTAAAAAAGTCGGAAGTTTTTTAACTTTTTGTTTTGGGATTTTGTAAACTGATTTGGGCCGCAGCAAAAAAGCCATAATAAATTCAGATTGTTCTGAATCGGGCCTTGTTTTGTTTCGGGCTTTTGATTCGCGGGTTTTCGCACTTTTCCATACCACTGATTGCTTTATTTCCTTTTAAAAAATATCGTTTTTTTGGTTTGGGTTATCGTCATTTGTCGATTGCGCCCGGGGCCTTAGGTTTGGTTTGGGTCATTTTGATTTAAAGCCCCCCATAAAAAATCAGTTATAAAACTGATTTGTAGACTCTAAAACAATTTATTTTTTTATTTTTTTTTTTTTTTTAATAGGTGAATTATACCTTTTTTTAATACTGAAAAACTATCAATTGAATAAAATCACGGTAAAACCGAGATTTTAGTTCGTGAGAAAAAACAAACGTTTGAAAACTTTTAAATATTTCGTTTTGGCACTCAAGCCTACCAAACTCCCAAAACGCTCTTTTTCGACCCCAAAACGAACAAAAAAACGAAACGAACCCCGATCTACTTTTCAAGAATTGGGGTCAAGTCTTGAGCCCACCGTTTCGAGTCAAAGGGGTCGAGTCACTCTTCTATGTCCCGGTGGGGGTGACTTGGGGCCATTTTCACGGCTTGAGGCTCCCCCCCCCAAACAACCCTTTATAGGACCAATAAAAAATTTTGTTAAAAAATAAAATAATCAAAATCACACCGCTAGATCGAAAAAATTAATCTATTTATTTTTATTTTATTTTTATATTTGGAAAAAAAAATGCGTGGTACCCCACTCTCACCTAGGAGGGGGGAGGGGGGGCCCATCGGGTCAAACCTCATGGGAAGGGGGGGGAAGGGGGTTCTAACGCCGGTGGGCATTGTCTTCGTTATCGTTCGTGGTGTCTTGTCATCATCGTCTCGGGGGGTCGTCAATGGAAGGGGGCAAGGTCCCCGAGACGATTGCCAGAGCTCCCCTTTTTTCGCGAAGTAAAAAACCCCCCTCTTACTAGCTGATGTTTGCGAGGGGGACTTTTTCTTTTGAACCCTTTTACGTTTAGCAGGTCATGCTCTGTGCTCCTACCCCGGGGCCCAGACGGGGGGACGGGGAAAAGAGAGAGAAAATAAACCAGGATTACTCTAAAAAAACTAAAATTTTTCCCCAAAAAAACCGTATTACAAAAAAAATTTAAAAATTATTATATTATTTAAAAATTGGGGAAACATTTTTTAAACCCGGAAATATACCAGACGCCAGACGAGGTTACACGCAGTCGGGCATGGATGTTGAGAGAGCAACGGAGCTCTCTGTAATATCGTGTTTAATAAGTATGTAACTCGGTTATAGTTCGGTGTTTGTTTTTATTTTATATTTTTTAAATTTTTTGGGTGTGATAACATTGCGTAAAAAAACCCGCGCCGGGATTTACCAAGAACGTGGGGGTCTACGAGCACGGCGTGCAAAACAATAAAAGACAACAAACAAAAAATCATACATACGACGACATGAGAAACTGGGGCGTTTTTAAACATTGCGCCCCCGAAATTTTAAAAGTTGATGATTATTTTGTTTTCAATTTAAAAAAGAATAGATTTCTTTCAAATTTTTCTTGGTTGGGGGGGAGCGTAAACTTTAGGAATAAAAAATGTTGGTGATGATAGTGGGTATAATAATAATAATTGGATAGCGTAGCGAGCGACGAGTGAAGCGAAGACTTCAATTGCACTGACCCCCCAAAAATTTAGCTCGGGTGTTTTTTTTTTTTTTTTTTGTTTGTTTTTTTTTTTCCGCTATTTGTTCGCTCTTACGGGAAACGCATATGTGATTTGTGAAAATTTGACGACCTTCGAAATCCTGAACTTGACTTGCCACTTTTTTTGGGTACAATCAAAGAAATTTTTCTCATGAATACGTCTTTTTACGTTTTTTTTCGATTTTTGGCGATTTTTTTCGTGCCTTTGGGGAAATTTGCCCAAAAAGGGGGTTTAGGTTCAACGTTTCATATTATACATGACTTAAAGGGTTTTTGGGGGATGTAGTCCCTTTTTGAAAGAAAAGTTAAAAGTTATCCAGAATCTATACTAAAGCTTTTAATATAATTTTTTTGTTTTTTGTACATTATTTTTCGTGCCGTTTGGAAAAATTTGACCAAAGGGGTTTAGGGCACAACGTTCATATTATACATGGCAAAAGGTTAGGGTATTTGTACCTTTTAAAAGAAAAAGTTAAAAAAAGTTAGCCAAAATCCAAACAATAAAGCTTTTAATATAAGTTTTTTACGGTAAATAATACCAATTGAAAAGAAACAATAGAAACTTGACAAAACCCACAATGCATGGGCAACAAACAAACATTTTGCAAAAGTAAAGATATCCCCGCAAATTTAAAAATTTTAAAAAAGCCATATACCGCGGCGGGATTTATTTTTTCCTAGTATAAAAAAAACCCCCCCGTATAAAGCCGAACCTAGACTATCTTAGCGAGGGAGCATGCCGCCTTATGTATTTATTCCATTTCTTAGACCTAAAAAGAGATAGAAAGTTTTTAAAACTTATTTTTTTCTTTAAATCCCTAGATTTTTTAAAATCCCGCTCGCCGCGAACACTGTATATTGCATTGCGAAAAAAACCCCCGGGGCTTTCCCTACCCCTGGCTAACTCGCGTCAGTGCTGACTATCAAGGGGGACTTTGACCGACACGTGAAAAAACCGGGGCGCGCAACCGGTGGGTCGTACGCGGCCCCTTGGTATTTTAGTTGTGAATTTTAATTGTTTGTTTTTTTCCCCAAATTTTTAAACACAATTAAAATAGAAAAACGTGTGAAAACTTATAAAATGCCAAAAACTTAGTTTATTGAAAATATTTTGGATGCAATTTAAATATTTTATTTATTTTTATTTGGGTTTTTGGGGAGCGTCAACCGTTGGGTCACAATGCACCCTCTCCCTGGGAGACAGGGGGAGGGGGGGCCAAGGTGGTAAAAAACCAGCCAGCGGGGGGGGAAGGAAAGGGGGGTTTTCCCCCAAAGGTCGCGGTCGTCATCGTCTTTGTCATCGTTCGTGATTCTTTCTCTTCATTGGTTGAGGGGTTTTTTAAGGGGGAAGAAGAGGTGACCTCGACATGTTGCCAGAGCTCCCTCTGGGTTGGGGGAGAAAAATCAACCCTTTAAAAGCGAATTTGTAGGGGGACTTTTTCTTTTGGAATCCCCGTGTACGTTAGCCGACCCCTGCCGGGGGCCAATTCTCCCCCGGGAGTGAAATTAAAAAAACATTAGATCTAAATTATTCAAAACACCCCCAGCTTAGTATTTTATTTCCCCTTTTGAAAATCTCAAAAACGCGGAAGCCGCCAAAAAAAATTTCAAACTTTGTTGAAGTTTAGACGAAACAGCTTTTTTTAGTTTAAAAAATCAAATAACCCCAAATTTCCCGGGACATAAAATGTTTATGCTATTAATTTTTTTTACCATAACCCCAAAAACTTTTAATCAACTTAATAAAAAATTTAAAGGGTTAGGGAAGACTTTTGACCCAAAATTGACATTCTCAACGCAAAAGAATATTTTAACGTCACAAACATGATTTGAATCTGGCAAGCTGCAATATTTTCCAAACTTAAAAAAACATTTGGAAAAATGCAAAAATGTTTGAAAGATTTAAAAATGATCTTGATTAAAAACACTTCTGCACAATATTAACTTTAACCCTACAAAATATGAAGGCAAGTTTCATTTCCCTTTCCCGAGAGATTGAAAAAGCTGTTTACTTCAAGAACCTGATACAGATTTAAAAAATTGTCGAATTTAGAATAAGATGGCAGTTTTTTAAAAAGCAGTACCTTTTTGGAATCATAAGTATACTAAACTAAGAAAGTTTTAGAGGATATTGACGTAGCCATCTAAAGAAACTAAAAGTGCAAAGTTCTGAATTGTTGTTTTAAAAACGTGGGAATCAAATCCAGACCATTTGATGCATTAAGCCCGGCAAGGGCTTAAGTACAATGTCGAATTTTTTTCCCGTCTGCAGTAGCAACTTTTTTTTTGAAATAAATTATAATATGCCCCAAAATGTTTTGGGAAAATCGCTAATGGACGCGGAAAGTTCAGCGTGCTCACCCTCAATACAACTCAATGTACCAAAGATTGAGAAAACGGCAGAAAAAAATAACAAAATAGAATTAGTTGGAGTTTACTTGGGCATGCGTTCGGGGTGAGTTTAGACTCTTATTTTTTGGGCATTGTCACAAAATAGGTTTATAAACCGTTCCTAGGAAAATAAGGGGGGGAAAGGCCCCCCAACCCGGGTCAAAACCCAGCCACGGGTGGGGAAGAAAGGGGAGATTCTCACGTCGTGGTAGATCGTCTTTAAAATTTTTTCCCCGGGGTGGGGGACATGCAGTGAGGACAGAACCAGCATTTGTGCAGAGAGGTGATTGAAAAATCAAAACCCCAAAAAATAAACTAATTTAGATATTTGTGCGTTGACATCCGTGAGTTACAAAAGAAAAGCAATATTGCGGCAGATGAAAACCAACCAGTGGGCCTACAGACAAAAAAGCGATATCCAAAGCTACTCATCTGAAAGAACAGCTCACCCTACAAACTTCACCAAAATCGAGAGAACTCTTCGTTCGTTTCAAAAAAACTGTGATAAATCTTTTTTCAAAAAATTACAAAAATTAAATGTAAATTTTGTAGAGAAATCAAAAAACCCTTGCGGGGACAAGACAGCCAAAAATGGCGTCTGTTCCCAAAAATGCCTTACCCCCAAACCTTTTTAAAAAAAAACATTTTTTGCTACCCCGGGTGCGGGGAATAACGCATTTGTGGTGCCCCCTTTAAAAAAATAGTGCGCAAAAGTTTTTTTTTTTATTAAATATAATTGGTTTCAATTTTTAATATATTACCATAGTTTTGTATTTGACAACTTATTTTTAAAAGTCAAATGTTTATTAATCCCATTTAAGTTTATTTCCCCCACAAACCGGCTCCTGTGGCCCTGGTCTTGGCGTCGGGCAAAAGCTCAGATGAAAGAACCCCCGTGCCTAACATTATTATTGTTCTACAGTGTTTTGGGACAAACGATCATAAAGAAGTTTCAACGGGAATCTTCGTTTCACTCTGTTACTAGGCCCCCGTCGTAACGGTATTTACAATCGCGTTGGTGGATGAGCGTGTTTGTAAGATACACAGCTCTCTTTTCCTGTGCTTTTTTCTTTAAGCTTCTATGCCCTTTTAAAATTTGGGCCCATGCAAACTGTGTCAAACTTAAAAATAAAATCGGTTTTTTTTTATTTTTGTTTAATTAAAAATTATCGAAAGTTTTTTCGTCCAGGAGAGATACAGTAGGGGGGTGGCACACTTTCAAACTTTGCTCAAGTAAATTTTTATATTTGGTTTGTCGTGCTCTCAAGGATTAGATATTTAGAAATTTTTTATTATGCTTCCGAATTTAGATTTTTTTTTTCATCCGTTTATATTATCCTAAAAATAGACGTGAGAGGGGCTAGGGCGCTTCAAAAACCCGGGTTTGGCGGGCTAGTTCGCATCGCGTGGTCTCCCATAAGAAGCTGAGCTGATGTTTGCGAGTGGACTCTGCCTCTTGTCTCGCCTTCTACGATCAAGAGAGGTTGTGTTAGTAAAAAAGACGGAGAGACTAGGGCGCTTAAAACCGGTTAGGTCGGAGTAGTTTGCATCGCGTGAGTCTCCCCCTAAAAGCTGCTAGCTGATGTTTGGGGAGATGGGCTCGCCTCTTTCTCGCCTTCTACGATCAAAAAGGGGTTGTGTTTAAAAAAATGACGTGGAGACTAGGGCTTTCAACCGGGGGGTCGGGTAGTTTGGGATTGCGTGATCTCCCCCTAAAGGGGTGCTGCTGATGTTTGCGAGAGGGCTCTGCCTCTTGTCTTTCCCCCTTTTCCCATCAAGGAAAAGGTTTTTTAGTAAAAACGTGAAGACTAGGGCCCCTTAATCGGTTAGGTCGGGCTGTTTTGCATCGCGTGATCTCCCATAAGAGACGCTAGCTGAGTTTGCGAGATGGACCGCCTCTTTTCCGCCTTCTACGATCAAAAGAGGTTTTTTTGTAAAATAGACGGAGAGACTAGGGGGCTTCAAACCGGTTTTGTCGGAGCTAGTTCGCATGCGTGAGTCTCCCCTAAAACTGCAAGCTGTTTTTGCGAGATGGACTCTGCCTCTTTTCCCCCGCCTTCTCGATCAAGAAGGTTGTGTTGATAAAAAAACTGAGAGACTAGGGGGCTTCAAACGGTTAGGGCGGGGCTGTTCGCATCGCGTGATCCCCTAAAAAGCTGCTAGCTGATTTTGCGAGATGGACTCTGCCTCTGTCTCGCCCCTTCTACGATCAAGGAGGTTGGTTAAAAAAATAACGTGAGAGTTTGGGTGCTTCAAAAGTTTAGGGCGGAGTAGTTCCATCGCGTGAGTCCCATAAAGACTGCTAGCTGATGTTTGGGGAATGGTCGCCTCTTGTCTCGCCTTCTACAAAAAGAGGTTGTGTTGATAAAATAACGTGGAGACAGGGCCTTCAACCGGTTAGGTCGGAGCTAGTTCGCATCGCGTGGTTCCCATAAGAGAGTGCTAGGATGTTTCGAGTGGATCTGCCTTTTTGTCTCGCCTTTTACGATAAAAAATTGGTTAGTAAAAAAGACGTGAGAGACTAGGGCGCTTCAACCGGTTAGGTCGGAGTAGTTTTGCTCGCGTGAGTTCCCATAAGAGAGCTGCACTGATGTTTTCGAGATGGACTCTGCCCTTGTCTCGCCTTCTACATCAAGAGAGGTTGTGTTGATAAAATAACGTGGAACTAGGGGGCCCTTCAACCGGTTAGGTCGGGGCTTGTTCGCATCGCGTGAGTCTCCCATAAGAGAGCTGCTAGCTAATGTTTTCGAGATGGACCTCCTCTTGTCTCGCTTCTACGATCAAGAGAGGTTTGTTAATAAAATAGACGTGGAAAACTAGGGCGCTTCAACCCTTAGGTCGGGCTAGTTCGCATCGTGAGTCTCCCCTAAAGAGGCTGTAGTGAGTTTGCGAGTGGGTCGCCTCTTGTCTCGCTTGTTTCATTGGGTCATGGGCTGGGCCAATTTTCCCCCGGCCCAACGGGGGGGGTATTTTAAAAACCGGGGGGTCTCGAATATGCATGCGTCATGCTTGCCCGCAGCATTCTTATCAACGGCGAAGAAACCCCGGGGTTTTCTTTAAGCCAGGTTTGCAAAGGGCCGTGCGAAAACGGGAAAAATCGGGGAAACTAAATATAGGACGACGGAAAAATAACGCTTCAACCGGTACAAATTTTTTTGCGATATTTTTTTAATTTTCAAGTTTTTTTGGGATTAAATACAACTTTAAGCTAAGCGCTACTCTGCCCAGGATATATGGGGGGGACAGCCCCTTTCTGGGCAGAACCACCATCATGGTAGGGGGGGGTAAAGGGAGGGTTCTCACGTGCGGTATCGTGTTTTTTAAGTTTGTGTTTCATGGTCATAAGTTGCGGAAATTTTTTGTTGTTATATTGCACTTTAATTAATGAATGGTTTTTCGGGAAAAGATAAGTAAATAAACGCCAAGAGCAGATCTATTACACTGTTGTTTTAATACTCTGCTCCAATAACTTGATCATACTTGATCAATTTTGGGCTTTCAAAGATGCAAATACAGTTTTTTTTGGCTCTAAAGTGAATGGTTGCTTATCACCGTCCACCGGAGAAAATTTTCGTACGTCAGGGCTCCGTTCAATACAATACTTTGACAGCAAAAACCAGAATACACATGAGATTAATTTTGGATTTAACTTTAGGGGGATGCTTTTGTTGTTTATTGATTTGTTGTTTGGGGAATTTTGGTTTATTTAGGTTAAGGGGTGCGTCAACCTTAGGGTTATTTGGGCCTCCTGCCATTATGTAATTTTTAGTAAGTTTATAACTATATTTTTTCCAAAGTGGTGGGGAAAGTAAGGGGGGACGTGGGAAACGCGGGGGGGACAAGGTTGTCGGTCAGAAACCCCGCAAAAAGAGGGGCATGGGTCGCATAGAAAATAAACGCGTTAGACACTAGGGCGCTTCAAATGGTCTTGTTACTTTGGGGCCCCAGAGATATTTGATTTTTTGTTTTGTGCCTGATTTTGTTTTTAAATGTATAAAGAAAATTTTGTTTGGTTTATTTGGGTTAAGAACGGGGCTACCGTAGGTCATAAGCACCCTTAGCCCGGGATATATTGACAATCTAGTGTCATGAAAAAAAGACTTCATGTAAAAAACGCACACAGAAGTTCAAGTAATTTTTTTAATTGTAACTTCTATTGTGAAAGAGGTTCAACGTTGCTCTGCGCATCGTTTTCATGAAATTTAACCATGCTAAAAAAACAAATAAATTAATGTCTTTTTTATAGAATCAAGTAACACAACATATTTCTAGTAGGGGGGCTTATTTTAAAAACGACAAGCCAACGTGTAGGCGCAAACCCTCGACGAGCAAAATTGATTATCAAACATGGGAAAATTTGATTTGGGAAACACCGATCAAACAAACTGACCGATTCCCCCCGCTCAGCACTTGAACAACAAGGGTTATTCGGAACTCCCTTATAAATTTTTTTCGTCCCGTTGCTAGGGAGCTTCAAAATCAAAGGGTTTCAATTTTTTGACATTAGAGGAAACGAGACTCCTGCCCGTGGGAAACAGAGAGCTCACCACATGACAGTGGATGACATTTTTAACAAAACATGCACGAGAAACTAGGGCGCTTCATCTTTCCGCCACCTGTGACATTGTGAGTAAATGAAATGAGTTTATGCTGTGCTTCATGATTATATAGCTTTCTAAGTTTATAAAAGAAAAGGTTGTTAAAAGCACGTCTTGGAAGATCATCTAGCCCTCAAAACACATTGATTGATTGTTGCCATTGTAAAAACAGAATTCCATTGTAAACCCCATTGTAATCTAGGTGCCCGTTAGGGCGCCGCAGCCAAGCCGCGGTGCGCTACACACTCAAGCACCTTTATACACCAAGCAGAGTTGGGGTGATTTCGAGGTGTTACCCAGCCGTCATGTAACGTGATGTGAACTTGAAAACTATCACAATCGAGGGGATTTAGGTACCTGACAACACATGCCAAATTTTATGGGGTACGACCATTCCTTCTTGGTGAAAAAATGTCTTCAAAACATGCTCAAAATCACTTTAAGGATGTTAGCTACTGCCTACTACTGCCTACTACTGCCTACTACTGCTAACATCTAATACGTCGGCCCGCGATTCTGACCAGACGGGTGGGGCTACAATGTTCATATTTTACATGGACATTAAGGTTATAGAAATATAGTCTCTTTTGAAAAAAAAAGTTGAAAAAGTTTGTTGGAAGGCTTCCAAATAAAGGTTTTAAAATAAGCCTTAAACACTTGGCATATAATCAACAAGTAACCATAGTTACTTGACACTTGTTGACGGTATAAGCAGAGTTAGGCGGGAAAGTGCGATACGTAAACAAATGGCGGACATTTAAAATTTTTCTTCTTTGTGTGGAACGAGAAAAGGTGTCATTATACTCTCATAAAACAAATCAGAAACCGTCCCTGGCCTAGGCCCAGATGTAGAAAATTATTTATAATACAACAGTGTAGGTCTAAAGTTCCATTAGGCTATAGGACTAGATAAATAAATACTTACACTACATGTTTGACAAGCCCTAGGCCTTTCTTAGCCAACCCTAGGCCAGCACAACCTTGTTTTGACACTTCCCGCACAAATAACTAGTTTTGATTACTACAAGCCTAATGCAGATAAAAAAATGGTATGATAGTCCTAGGCTATTCCAAAATTTACGGCAAATAATAAGCTTCTTCTTTACTTTTAATCAACTCACGCAATCTCCTGTCACTTTTAATAAAAATGTAAAACAAAAGATGGTGAAAATTTTCAATATTCTTCTGATTATCTGATGATTTACATGGCTGTGGGTCAAGGCCGTCTAGATATATCGCTTCCCTCGTGTGGGTGCAGTGAAATAGGTGTAAAATTACATTAGTAGTGCGTTTGTTGTTACATGGGAAAGTTTTAATAGGATGTGAGTTGGCTAGACTTAACCACCTATACCGTCGTTTACCATGGTTAACCCCTATCCCCCGGGATGTACGAACCGGGCCTAGTTTTTTACTCCTATTGTATTGCAATACCATAAAAATTAAATAAATTTTGATAAAATATTATTTTTAACAAAAAATTTTAAGGGAACTTAAAAAAGAATAAAAACACACAAAAACAAAAATTTGAGAAATACAGCCAAATTTTACACACTCAAAAGGAATGGATCTAAAAAAAGGGGCCCAAGTTCCCCCCTTCCACTTTGCGCTTTCTTAATCTAAAACGTACAGTGCCCCATAACAGCACCCTCGAAAATTTGGCAAAATAGTTTTTGCATTTTTTCGTTTAAATTAATTACAAAAAAAAAACTTGGTAAACTCTACTTAAATTAATAATCGAAAAATTCTTTTTTGCCATTTTTTCGAGGATGCTGTTATGGGCACTGTAGTTTATAAAATTAGTGCGCAAATGGGAAGGGTAGTGAGTTGCCCTTTTTTTAGATCTCTTTCCCCTTTTGAGGGGTGTAAGGTTTGGCTGTATTTCTACAAGTTTTTTTTTATGTGTGTTCCCCATTATACGACAACGTGAAAATAAGGGCGCTTATCGGGTTTGGGCATTTTGCGCCCCCTATGATATTCAAATAAAATGAGTTAATGGGCGATTGATGATTAAATTTTTTATCAAAATGTGGGTTTTTAATAAGAAAAAAATTTAATTATGAAGAAATAGCAGAACAAAGTTTTTATGTCAATGGAAAAAAATAAATTTAAAGAAATGGTATTATTGAAAAAAATTTTTTGTTAAAAGATACTTTGGGAAAAATTTTTAGAGAGTTGTGCAGTCATCAAAACATGAAGTTTTCACAGGGTTTGGGGGATCATTTTGCGTGCGCAAGGCAATATTTGGTACATTTAGCTAATTGTGTGGGGGAAAGGGTAATACGATGTGTAAATTTTGGGAAAAACCTTTTCTCGGGTAATGGATATCCGTGATTTAGAGTGTGGGGCCCTATCAAAATTCCCACAATCCACCTCTTCTCTACGTGAGAGTCGAGAGTGGGGACAAATTTTTATAGTCAGTTGGCCATACACTAGCAATTTTTTAATTTTACCTCATCGAAGTGCTTGTCGCAAAAAAACAATCGTTGTTTTTAATTTCTCTTGACATCTGAAACGGGAACTAGATTAAAATCCGCCCGCGATGCGGGGAAAATTTTCCTTACAGCCATATCATTTTTTGGATTTCCAAAAAAAACATGTAAAAAACTACAGAACGTTTAAAATTGTGAGGGAAATTTTCCTTTGATGATACCAAAATCATTTGAGGTTTAAAGTAAAACAAAATAGGTTATCGGGAAAATGTATAAGATAGTAGAAGTTTTGTAGAAGTTGGAGAAAAGAAATGTTTGGGAAAAGGGAAAAAAATTTTAAAATGCCATCTGAGTCCCCTTTTACGAAGAGGAGTCGGCTCGGCCCCTTTACCGGGGGCCCTTTTTGTTGGGTTTTATTTGTTTAAGGGACGCGTCAACCTTTAGGTCTAAGGCACCACTCTAACCTACTAGGGGGGGGGGAAAAGGGCCCTGCGGTCAGAACCAGCCCGGGTAAGGGTTCTCCGTCGCGGGGTTTCATTGTTTTCGTCATCGTTCGTGGTGTCATTTTGAAAATCTCGTCGGGGGGTCGTCAAGGAAGGGGGCAAGTTCCCCTGACGTCGATTGCCAAAGTTTCGCCTAATTTTTGGGATTTAAATATCCCTTAACTATGATGTTTGCAAAGGGCCCTTTTCTCTTAAATCCCTCTTACGATTGCAGAACCTGTTTTCTGGGCCAATTCTCCCCCAGTTTAGACGGGGGAATGATAGTAGATAGTAATATTATCAAGATTAAAAACGGCGAACGACGAAATATTAAAATTTTTAGGTGAATTTCAATTTATTTGGTTTTAAAGCGTGAAAAAAACTGGGTCATAATTCGCAACTCACGCCCAGGGGATATGGGAGGAGGGGCCCATACTGGTAGAACCAGCCACGTAAGGGGAGGCAAGGGGGTTCCACGCCCCGGCGGAGTCCTTGCATCGTACGTGTTTGTGGTCGTGTGTGGAAGGGGGGGGGAACCTCCCCCCTCTCCCACACGGGTTTAAAACCTTTTTTTTTGTTTAAACAAGTTTGAGATTTTATCTTTTCGTTTCCCCCCCCATTGCTTGAAAAATTTTTGAAAGTCATTTTTTGGGTGGAAACTGAGAAAATTTAAAAGGGTTAATTTTTTAAATAAACCTTTTCACTCGGAAAAATGTTTACACCTTTCTATCTGTTTCAGGCAAAGATTTTTCCCGATTGGAAAAAAATTTAAAAAACGGCATATTGTGAGTGGGATGTTTTTTTCGAATCTTCCGTCGAATTTTCAGATTAAAAATTTCGATTAATGTTTTATTCTGATCCAATCATAACCAAATTTTAGACCATTTATAGGTTTTTGAGCATTTCCGGGGGGAACCCCACGAAGTAAGAGAAGTGAGAAAACTAGGGCGCTTCAAGGATAGGTATAGTGCGCCCCCCTGGATATTGTAAGTTTAAAGAAATGAGTTGGTTGGGGGGTTTGATGATAAGTTTTTTAAAATAAAAATTTTAGCTAAAATTAATATTATTATTTTGTAAAAAAAATTTTAGGCCGCTGAAACAACGCTGTGATTAACTTGGGTTTAAAATGGAAAATTTCCCCGTTTTTCTAAAAATCAAATTATTTATGTGGGTACTGTTTATTGGTAAAAAAAAGTTAATTTGGAAAGGACGCGTCAACCGCTAAATCATAATCCCCCATTTTATCCTAGGAGAATGGGGAGGATTTTGGGCCCCTGCTGGTCAGAACCGCCACGGGTAGGGGAGGGGGGGGGTTTTCCGTTGCGGTCGTCATCGTCACGTCGCGTCTCATAGGGTCGTCTGAAAAAATAGTTTCAAACCGACGGGGACCCCAGAGCTTGCCTCAATTACGGATAATAAACTCCACTACTAACTAGTGATGTTTGCGAAGGACTTTTCCATTTTTTCGCCTTTTTTACGAAATGAAGCCCTTTCTCTGGGCCCAAAATTCTCCCCCCGGGCCCACATTTTATAACGCCGTGACAACTTGTCACGTGAAATGAAGCGGGGGAACTCCAGTTGGTATTTTGTAACGCCCTTTTGAAAGTTGTCTTTGATTTTTAGAGTTGTCACTGACAAAAATATTTGTGGGAAAATTATCCAAAGCTTTTTCAAGCCAAAGAATATTAAATTTAAAAAAAGCTTAAGCTATTAAAGTATTTTTACTAAGCTGTTTTTAACCTTTTTTTTGTTACTTTTTTTATTTTTTAATGTTTAAGTTATTTTTTTTTCCCTTGATTTTAAAGAAAAAAAATGAGGTAGATTTTTTTTGTTTTGCAAAGTGAGGTTATGTGAAATTACGTGTCAAGTGGGCCTTTGAACATCAATATAAGTAGTTCTTAAAGCTTAGGCCCACGTAATAAAAAGGCCCAAACCCACATGGGCTCTAGGGCCTATAATTTTTTGTTTTTCGAGCCCTACGACTGTACAAGAACGAGTGGCTAGGCCCCAGGCCCCCCGGGTTACCCCAAAAGGTGAATTTCTTCATCAAAATTCATTTTGAAAGAGAATTTGGAAAAAAAGTGTGTTCAAAATGATAATACAGATCAAAGCTAGCCCTAGCAAACCCTGACAGCCAAGGGGAAGGCTAGGCCTATGCCTAGTCCTAGCCCACATTTTGATGCTATGGTGAACAACACAAAAAAAACAAAGAAAGAACAAACAGCCATTAACATTATTCGCCTATTCGATTGGGTTGAAATACTTTCGGCTACGGTGGCTCAGTTGCTTTTTAAGTTTAAAAAAAATTCCTGTGATTTGCAACTCAATTCTCACTTGGGCCCTTCAGAATGCTTTTTTCACGTGATATTTTTTCACGTTAAAGATAACTTGTCACGCACCCTGAAGGACAATTTAATAGTTACAGAATAAGGGCCGGGCTAAAACGGGGCCTCCCCATCGTTATAAGGGGGACATTATTATGACTTATAGGGTGCCCTAGACCTGTACATAGTCTCGCCGTTTTATCTTGGGTACTTCTAACGGTCCCTTTGAAGGGTTTTTTTTTGCGAGCTTATATCGGTGTATTTGTTTAACTGTTTCAACGTTTCATTTGGGGAAAAACAAGTGAGAAAAAGAGAAAAACGATTTGAGACCAAAAAGGCACAGGAGGAGACATGAGAAACAGGGCGCTTCAGCCGGTATAGGTTTTATTGCACCGCCTTTTGATTTTTAATTTTGTTTTTTAAAAAATGTAAATTCTGTGGATAAGCCTAGTTTCCCGACTCGTTTCACTCCTTTGGGCTCCTTTGAAGTGTGTTTTATAATCAATATTTTTTTACTTTGGATTTTAGTGGGGGACATAGGAATGAAAAAAATGCTTTCCGTGGCAGCTTAGGAAAGAGCTATGTATGTGGTATCAAACGATTGAGATCCATGATATACAATTTCGATGGGTGGAGTCTTGATTTTTTTGGGGAGACCGGCCATTTAATACAAGATGGCCGCCGCTTTCGAATTTAAACTGCGTATCTTTGTAAATATTGACTGATTTCAATTTTAAAGGTACCATTCGAAAGGGAAATGATAGAAAAATTAATTAATTCTTTCAAATTTCACAAAAATCCCCTATGTTTGAGGTTATGTTACAAAAATTTAAATGTTTTTTTTAACTTTTCGTTATGGAAGATATTTACTAGGGAAAAAAAATTTTACATTTTCTTAATTTGCATTTTTGGGGATTATTTTTATGTGTTTTTAATGAATCCATGCATTCAATTTTCTGTCAATTATAGCCTGAGTTTATGTACTTGAAGCGATGGCATGTGTAGATGAATATATGCAACTACTGTGTGATCTTATGTTTCAAATCCATTTTTGTCGAGGCACAATTGGTGAAACAACTAGATATTTGGTATAAATCGATTCGTTATGAACCGAACTTAAACAATTTTGAATGGGTAAATTTCGATTTATTTACTGAGACCTTCCCTGGGCAAAACAAGATGGCCGCCGTCTTTGAACATTTTAACTAAAAATCTTTAAAAGTATTTCGCCGATTTCAATTCTAAAGGTACCATTGAAAAGGTAATAAAAAGAGCTACACATGATATATCAACAATTTTCCAAAAAGTTTAATTTTTTTAATGTTATGTTTGTTTTGAGATTTCTGTTTTTTTAACGATTTTTTCAAAGCACAATAGGTGAAACAACTATGTATGGGGTATCAATCGATTCGTTTTGAACCGTGATTTAACAATTTTGATGGAAAAATTCGATTTTTTTACTGAGGCCTTCCCATGGCAAAAAACAAGATGGCAGCGCCAATGAACCTTTTGACTCGCATATCATTAAAAGTATATATATCCGATTTTTAATTTACGTAAACCGTTGAAAAGGTAATTAAAAGAGAAATAAACTATATATTATCATTTTGTGGAAACATTAATTTACTTGGGTTTATGTTACAAAAACTTAGATTATTTACCCATCGTCATCGTTATGGAAGTTATGGCGCATATATTTACATGACCAAAACGGTTTTTGAATATGATTGGTTGTTTATCCGTAAAAATATCTCTTATGTATTCAATGAGTCCTTATTTTTTATGTTCCGACAAATATATCCCGAGATAATGTATTTGAAGTTGAAGCGACGGCATGTGTAAATGAATAATAAATGCATCGAGAATTCTGATCTTGATGTTTTAAACACATTTCGTAGAGGCACAATAATTGATGAAAGGATTATGATCTGGTATCAATCGATTCGTTATGAACGTACTTTAACAATTTTTATGAGGTACCCGTCGCAAAAAAAAAAAAGATGGCCGCCGAAAAAAACTTTGTAGCTTACATATTTTCTAAGATAATTTACAGATTCATTTCAAAGGTACCGTTGGAAAGGTAATTAAAGGGGCAAAAAAGTATAAATTGCAATTTTTACGAAACTTTTGTATTTACTGAGGTTATCTTGTTTCTACACTCATTGTTTTACAGTTATGGAACAAATATAAAGTAAAATATGAATATATTTTGTTTAACCTTTGTTTATTTGTAAGCGACTTTGACGCTGTTATTTTGGTACCATAGACAGAAATAAACAAAATTCTTCCACAGGGGATTGAACCCGGGACCAGTTGGAAAGAGTATGACATTGACAGTCTAGGTCCCGAGTTCAAACCCCGGTGGAGGTATTTTTTAAATTCTGTCTTAATATATAATTTTTTTGGTTTTTAGAGATTTTTTGTGGCCGAAATGTATGTCATACTGTCATACTCTTTCCATCTGGTCCGGGTTCAATCCCCCGGGGGAAGAACTTTTATTAATTTTTGTCTATGTACCAAAATAACAGCGTCAAAGTCGCTTACTAAGAAACTAAGGTTAAACAAAATATATACATATATATGTTAAAATTGTTCCATAACTGTAACAATCGAGGTAGTAACAAGAAACCTCAGTAATATAAAAGTTTCGTAAAAATTGCAATTTATACTTTTTTGCTCCTTTAATTACCTTTTCCCAAAGGTACCTTGAAATGAATCTGTCAATTATCTTAGAAAATATGTAAGCTTCAAAGTTTTTTTCGGCGGCCCTCTTGTTTTTTTTTGCGACGGGTAAACCCCATCAAAATTTGTTAAAGAACGTTCATAACGAATCGATTGATACCCAGATACATAATCCTTTCATCAATTATTGTGCCTCTACGAAATGGTTTAAAACATCAGATCAAAATACTCGATGCATATATTATTCATTTACACATGCCGTTGCTTCAAATACATTATCTCGGGGGGTATTTGTCGGAACATATAAAGTAAGGACTCATTGAATACATAAAGAGATATGCTACGGATAAAAGCCAAACATATTCAAAACCGTTTTTGTCATGTAATTATATTGGCCATAAGTTCCAGACCGATGAGAGTGTGGTAATAATTTAAGTTTTTGTAACTAACCTCAGTAAATATTAATGTTTCAACAAAATGATAATATATAGTTTATTTCTCTTTTAATTACCTTTTCACGGTATCGTAAATTAAAAATCGGATATTTACTTTTAATGATATGCGAGCCAAAAGGTTTTGGCGCGGCCATCTTGTTTTTTGCCGGGGAAGGGCCCTCAAAAAAAAATCGAATTTTTTTTTTTTAATTTATTTTCTGGAACACAGAAATATTTTCCCAAAATATTTAAAAATTACAACGGAAAAAAACCAGAATTCATACTTAAAAAAAAACCTTTTCAAAATTGGCACCCTGAAGCAGCTAATTTGGTAAAAAATCTTTTGGGAAAATACCTAAATAAAAATGTTAAAAAATTGGCAGATTAGTGCATTTGGATTGGTAAAAGTAACATTTTCCATTGCAGAAAATTGTAATTGAACCCTACTAGTCAAAGTTGAAGACAAACGATTATACATATGAACGCCCCCATCTAAAATGGCTCAACTGCTGTGATTTTCGGAAGACGATAAAACGAAAAAACTGTACTTTTCGTCTGGGAAATGGAATTTTTTTTTCGACATTTTTCACCTTTTGATTTTTGGATGATGCTTTCCCTGAAAATAAACAAGTTTTTATTTTTGGCAGGGGGTTAGATGTCCTGAAGGGTGAATCTGTACAAATGCAGGACTACGATTTTAAATCTTTTTAAATGTTTGACAATCGTGACAGTGTTTTGTGGCTTTAAAGTCCAGTTTGCCAGTAGTGTGTAAAAGGTTTTGCGAGCAATTTCGTCTCTAAATTTAATAATATCGAGCGTGAAAAATTTCAGTATTCGTGTTGTAGGGTACCATGAAATTCCGCTTTTTTGACATTGCCGTTTCTGTTTGCTCCAATTGCCCTTAAGCCCCCCCCCCCTGGGGGGATATACTTCATGTACCTACTGTGGACACTTTTATTAAGCGGCGTTTCCATTTGACTCTCCAAAAAAAATAGTCACTGGTTTTTTTTTTTTGTTTTTTTATGTATGTCTCGCCATAACTTTTCGAACGGGGCTCGGATCGAGTTGAAATTTTGACCATCGCAAGCTTTTTTCCCCGTTTTAATGCCAAGTTTTGTGGAAAAATCGTTCAAAAGTTAAAATTTACTTAAAGTTTTCAAAATTTTTTTTTTTCAACTAAGGGCGAAAAAATTGGGTCCCAAAATCATTAGAATGTCCGCGGTCCGAATATGTTAATTTAATTTTGATTCGATAAGTGTGGAATTTACATTATAAACAAAGTAACGTTACCAGGGAAACAAAAAGTCGCACGAGGTTCGCACTATGCACTGCCCCCTAGAAGTTCAAAATACTATCGGGGAAAGCAGTGTATTATTGTTACGTTTTCCCAAGAAATTTTTTAGGTCCCTAGATGGCAGTGGATTTTACCCAAAAATTTAAGGTTTTACCCAAATGGGCCCTACCGGGCAATAATAAAAAATTTGGAAACAGGCCCCCCGGGGACAGCGAACGTCGAAAATTTTAAATTTTAATAAATTTGCAATGGGGTCTAGCATAGCCGTGCTCGCTTATAAACCGTCACAGAGCGTTTCCTATTTTATTTTATGGACATTTTAAGATAAACCTCTATTCAATATCCCGGAATGGCCTATGGATTAAGTATAATTTTGCAGATGATAAGTCCGTAAATAAAAATCCTTTCCTTCGTGTTTATGTTTTAAAAGGTTTCGAAATTTGGCTGAAACAGAAGGGTTGGGCCCACTATACATCGAAAATTTTCTTTTCCCACACGTACGGGACGGTGGGCTGGGGTTGGATGAACGCGCACCTCGTTCGCGCATGATTACCCTTTTCTCCCCTTTGCACATGGCCCGATTTGGGGGCGGAGGGAAGGCTATACAAACGGGGGCTGAAAAAATCGTTCTTCCTAGGGAAAGAAACTTATAAATTAAAAATGATTGGGGGAAAAAGACCCTGGTAAAAAGTTCACTTTTTACCAATTTTTTTTTACGTTTTTGGTGGGGAAACGTATGGGGTACTCTTTTAGCTTCTTTTAACGGCCCTAGGCCTACAGGTTTTAAAACTATAAAATTATAAATCATTTGCTATATTCAGACATGTGCGGGAAAAAGTCATGGAACATTTTAGCAGGATTTCATTTAATTCCTGATAACCTATTTTAAACAGATTGTTCAAACAAAATTGTCATGTAATTTTTCTGTATGGCAGTATAATTATCCCCCACAGCCCGCTGGCAGGCCGTTTAATAATTTTTTAGCCCTTTTTTGGCATGCATTCAGTGCGGCTGTCAGCGTGGACCCCCCACGAAAAAATCCAGTGCCATTCAATTGGTAAAATATTTATGATTTTTTGATAGGGCCTAATGCTAAAAAATTTACCATTGCATACAAAACTGTGGGGCCGGGAATTTATTTGGACAAAAATTCTAAAGAAAAAAACATTAATCTGTACAAAGGGGGGGCTAGTAAAAATGTTAGGTTAAGTTGCACTTGAGCCTTGACCTAGGTACTTTTTTTAAAAGGGCCAAATCATTATATTTATTTTTGTCTTTTTTTAAAATTTAAAATTTTAAAATAAGAGGAACCCCTTAAGAAAAAAATATCCATATTTTTTCCCCCTTCCATGGTAAATATTCAAAATGTTTTTGGGGATAACCGGGTCTGGGGGGGATAGCACCGGGGGTCTAACGTCATACCAGATTATTTGGTCTGTTGTTTGATTGCTAAAACACATTAAAAGATTTAGGCCTATCTTATCCCCTCTTTAAAAACGAAAAAAATAAAAGACAATATTCATTGATAACCCTTATGTCTTGAGTTTGATCCCTGTCGGGGTTTGATAGTAATCCAGAGCCTGAGGTTTGGGATGCATTGCCTGTGAAATTAGGTTATCGGTTTCCAGCCCCCGCTATTTTGCTGGGGCCTCAGCCGAACTTCCTTTTGTGTTTGCCAACAGGGCCTTTTTTCAGGAGCTAGGAGTTTTAATACTACCTTTTAAGGTTAATTTTTAGCATCTTGTAAAAATATTTAATCTAGTTCTGTGTAATATTTTTTAAAAACAAAAGTTTGACATCACGCTACGCTAGGGCCCTTTCTCTGTTTCAAGCACCCCTGATGTTTTTGGTTACCCGGCGAGTTTCACAAATTTTGATTTTCAATAGAAAACCTCGTCATCGGGGGGAGTTGCCAGGGTCTACGTTCATGGATTGTAATCTTTTGAAGTTAAAAACAGAATTCAGAATTTTTGTGACTTTGTGCTTCTTAAAGACGCCCGTTTGTACCCTGCCTTGTCTGTTTTTTGCAGCCTGGAACGTATATGTTCATGTGGCTCTTTTTTTCTTTGTTTTGTTGGGTCATATAGTTGGGGTGAAATGCTTGTTTGGGATTGTGTGAGTTTATTGCTACAGGTGATTTAGTCTGGGGGAAAAAAATGCTGTCTCGCTATGGTAATCTGCGAGTTAAATTGCCTAAATGGCAAACCCCTTTTCACTCGCAAAAAATTGCCAAAGGGTATGTCTAGATTGACTAAAAGAGCTCATCTTTGTTTTTTTTTAAATCCTGAGGGTGAATTTATTTCCCCGCATCCTTTTTACACGGGTATTTGCTGTAACACTTTTGGGCGGAGGCCAGCGAGGTCGAGTGCTCCTTCTGTTGCAAGAACCCAATCGAATAAAACCCCATTTGCACTGATCGATAAAGAGTGCATACGAAAAAGCCCAAATATGCAAACCACGCTTCACTGACATCATCACCATGATTGGTTAGACATAGAGACGACTATTTGATGATGTTGAATATTGAAATAATATTGATATTGCAAAAGAAAATGTTTCACCTTGATAATGGCAAAGTTTGTTTCGAAGAAAAAACCTCAGTGACTAAAATCGTCTCTTATTGTTGTCGGGACTTTATGTTTTTAATGGGAATGTATATACTAAAAGGAAATTTTGATATTACTTTTTAAAATGTTTTTTTTTAAGAAAAAAGTTTCGTCACCTCGTTGTAATGGAAGGAAGTAATGGGGATAGTTGCATATGTGACTGAAATTGTCTCTTGTCTTGTATGATAAATGTGAATGTATATAATTAATAGTGAATTTCACTTTAAAAATTCCTCATTTTTAAAAAATGAGAAGTTTTAGTGCGTAAAGATCACAGTTTGCGTTTTGCCATTCCACCCTCAGGGGGCATAGGCATGTTTCAATGTAGTTCCACTTTGATCCCCGCTATAAGTCTTTTGCACAAGGTTGGAGGAGGTAAAGTGCCGCACATTGTCTTCGTTTAAAACACCCAGCAATGGGGCCCTATGGCATACTGGGGATTTGACGAAGGCGCTGGAGGCGGGGTTTTCATGCCTAAAACGTACGCAGGCCTTGGCAAGATATTTTCACATAGTATGTAGCCCGGGGTAAATTTTATATAATGCAAACAAAGGCTTTTATTCCTGCTTTCAAATTGATGTTCTTGATTTTTTTTTGTGCGCCTTTTTTTTGTTTTTTAAAAAATTTATTTTTGCAAAATGCACACTCTGAATAAAACCATTTAATTTCATTTTTGTTGTAGCTAAATTCAATGTGCAATGGGCATGAAAATCAAGCTTTGTTTTATTTCTAGCAAAAATAATTTGGGAGTTTTTTTTTTCCAAAACATAATAATTACTGTTTAAAGTGATAAATTTTTTCGCAGATCTAATAGCTATTAAAAACGTTTTTAATGCGAGTTGGTGGGTAAGTGGGAAAAATTCTGCGTTTTTTAAAGGACGCGAGTTTTCAAAGGGGTTAGTTTTCATGGAAATTTTAACCTCATTTAAAACCCCGTTTAGACCCTCGGCCTAACTCCGTCAACCGAGTAAAAAAACGGAGGTCTTGGGGAATTTTTCTTTTTGAAATAGCTTGTTTGTACGGGCCAGACTTAAATGTCATTGAATGATTTTAATAATTTATTTTCCCATATAATAATGTTAATTAAAATACGTATAGATCTATAAAGGGCACTCTTATTTTTCACATATTCTTATAATTTGTTTTTTAAAAAAGGGGTCGTTGGGTTTCGCGGGGAAAAGTGGACATGTTCAATTAGAACAATTACTATAATATCATAAAAAATTTGGGAAAACGTTGTGCATGAGTCCCAAATTTTTGAAATTCCTTTTAATCTGTCAATTTACAATTTAAAAAAAAACATTCCCCCCCGGGTATCCTCCCCTCTTATATACCTTTTTGCATTGATCAAAATAAAACTTACATTATGTCACACAAATTTTTATGTTTTTTTGCAGATTGCGATTGTAAAATTTCTCTTTGACTAGGGGGGGCGAACCACAATTCTAAAATTGATAAACCGTACTTTTTTTGAAAATTCGTTAAAAAAAAAGCATTGATTGTAAGGAAAATTATCATTTTTACATAAGTAGTGATAAATTTTTCCCCAAAAAAAATCCATTTTAAAAATTGTT
The DNA here is from genome assembly GCA_024449915.1 of Sweltsa coloradensis. NCBI lineage: Eukaryota > Metazoa > Arthropoda > Insecta > Plecoptera > Chloroperlidae > Sweltsa > Sweltsa coloradensis. The sequence goes on from JAMZAV010004079.1 coordinate 102,008, forward strand.
TTAAAAACATCATTTCCCTTTATTTTCTAAAAAACCATTTGGGGAAATTTTTTTCCCAATGATATTTTTGGGAAAATTTTTTGAAAAAAAAAGTACTGCCTCAAAATATTAAACCAAAAATAAATAAAATTTTTCAAAACTTATCATTCATTGGATAACTTAAAATTACATTGACGCTGAATGAAAAATAGAGCACTTGTTTTCTTCAAAAATTTTAGGGAAAAAACTATTGCTTTGGGAATGATTATTGAACACCCATTTAGTGTTTTATCATTGAGGTTCATCATTGATTTTTGAATGATTAAATTTTGGCATATCACTAGCCGAGAAATTTTGGAAAAATTAATCATTGCCTATCACAAATTACACCAAAAAATATCATTGACGCAAAAATCATTGGGAAATAATCGTTGTATTTAAATGATTTTTTGAAATAAATCGTTGAGCAGAAAAATTATTCAAAATTATCATTGTCGCCAATGATTTTTTGGAATAATTATCATTGACGCAAAAATCATTGGGAAATAATCATTGTATTTAAATGATAATTTGAAATAAATCATTGAGCAGAAAAATTATTCAAAATTATCATTGTTTGCCAATGATTTTTTTGAAAAATCATTGGACCCCAATGATAGTTTTCCATAAAGGGGTCGCTTAGCCTGAAACGTTCAGTTAAGGTGGAGCAATAAAAAGCACTTCCAACCTTGTTATCAATTTTGGAGCCATCTGTGAATACCAAAGTAAACCTTTGATGTTCATGGCAAATCTTTCTTAAGTTATTTTGAATACACTATCGCAAGTAAGTTTTATCAAACGACAAAGGTCGAATAGAATAATCGGCTCTGGTGTAGATCTGGGCGGGTTATTGCTAAAAACAAAATTAAAAACTGTTGGCAGATTAAAATCTATAAGATTAAACAAAAGTGTACATCTTAATCCCGTTGGAAGTGTTGCCATGGGTTTGTAATCAAAGTGTCTGACATATTTCACATTAAAAACATCACGATTTGATAAACGTTTAGGCATAGATTTAATTTTCATTACGTACGTACCCATCAAGAGGTTTCGCCGTTCTGCCAAGGAGGACACACCTGACTCGGCATACAAGCTGACTACCGGGCTTGTTCGAAATGCACCAAGAGCAAGACGAAGACCACAATGGTGGACAGTGTCTAGAAGTTTAAGGGTTGTGTTACTTGCTGAAGAGTATACGAAACATCCATATTCCATCTTGGAGCAAACTAGAGATCCGTAAATTCTCAGCATGCAAGTCCTAACTGCACCCCACGATGTATTGCTGAGAACTTTCAATAGGTTGATTTTCAACATGCACTCAACAACGTGGTGTTTCCAATTTAGCTTTTTGTCAAACACCATGCCGAGAAGACGGACATTTGGTTTGAATTGAAGTTCTATATTGTTAAACCAGAGTTGTGGGTCATTGTGAATTCCTTGAAGACGACAAAAGTGAATGCACTGAGTCTTTTCGGGAGAGAATCGTGTCCCCCGCTTTCTAGCCCATTCACTTATATCGTTCAATCCAATTTGCACGTGTCTTTGAGCTGTTGGTAAATTTAACGATCTGTAGAAGATTCCCAGGTCATCTACAAATAGGCACGACATTAGGCTCTTTGGGATACAATCCACTACACTGTTTATTCCAATAGCAAACAGTGATACCGACAAGACCGAGCCTTGTGGTACACCTGTTTCCAGTGAGAACGAGTCTGATAAACATTGTTAACACGCACTTTGAAAGTTCTATCTTTTAAAAAGTTTTCTAAAAATTTTGGTATGTGCCCTCGAAAACCCCACTCGTGAAACTGTTGAAGAATATTATATCTCCATGTTGTATCGTATGCTTTTTCAATGTCAAATAGCACACCAACAACATGTTGTTTTGCAAACAAACCCTTCTGAATAAAACGTCTCTAATCGAACCAAGTGGTCGATGGTGCAACGACGTTTGACGAAATCCACATTGGACGTTCGCCAGTAAACCACGTGTTTCTAGCATCCACATTAGTCGTTTGTTGATCATCTTTTTCGAACAATTTGCAAAAGCAACTTGTCAGAGAAATAGGGCGATATGAAGTCGGCATCGACTGCCTTTTGTGGGTTTAGCAGTGGAATTAAGATGGCACTACGCCAATCATCTGGAAATATGTCAGACAACCATAAATATTTAAAATAAAATAATAACTTCCAATGCGGGTTCAGTCAGGTGCACAAACATGTCGTTGTGCATTTTGTCTTTCCCCACAGATGTGCGACGTAATGAGCGTAACGCCATACGGAGTTCCCACAAAGAGAACGCTCTGTTGTATGGGCTCATCGTTTTCAGATGAGAAAAGTTTTCGAGCTTCTGTCAACTGCTTGTGTGCTAGAAATTCTGCATCATATCGTGCATTGCTGCTTACTGATGCAAAATGTGAACCCAGTACTGAAGCCACATCTGCTTGAGTAGTAATTACTTGCCCGCCATTCTTGATAGCGGGTCAAAGCACATAATCTAATATTACAATCGCAACAATTATCAGTAACAAAATACAAACAAACGTATCAAAAACACCACTGACAAAATAATTTTAAAAACATGCCTCAAACTCGATAAAATCCATAAATCACACTCTTAGAATCTTGAACAGAACACTTGAAAATTATATTTCGATTGTAGTAGCTTTGTAAAAAGTATAAAGTGAAGAAATGATCGGATAATGGAAAATAATTTTTGAAGTGCGATTTATATTATTAGATCGTATTCTAATTCATATAAACAAACGATTTTACGATTATTTCGCCCAAATAACACGATTTTTTTTCGGGAATGTTAATATAGTCAAATCTTTTGTCAATTCGTAGATAGGTATTTCTTGATAAGTCGTTGTGACGACCACGTAAGAAACTAGGGCGCGTCAACCGGTTTGGTACTATGCGCCTCCTGTGATGTTGCAAGATAATAAGATGAGTATATGGTGTGATTCATGATTATATTGATTTATAAGTATTCAAAATAAAAGTAAATGGTGGTGATAATTGAAATTGCAAAATTAAAATTATTTATTTGATTGGAAATATATGAATAAACTAAAGGAAATTGATGCTTTCATCTCCCAGGCAATGGCTTTGCAACGAGTATCACGGAGCCAGTGGAAATCTCTACCGCGCCTCGGATATCATTCATAGTAAAATGTTTTACGGATATATATTAATATTATAATAAATAAATAATCATATAATAATCGACTTGTGTGATTAGCAGAGCCATGCTCTGGGCCAATTCTAACCCCTGGGTAAGACGGGGCTCTCCCTATCGTGATAAGGGAAACAGTAAATATGATTCGGGTAGGGGGTGACTAGACACAGTAACCTGGAATCTGGATCGATAAGAACCCCCCCGCCCCCCGAATAGTCCTCTCGCGCTTCATCTTGAGCTACTTCATCGGTGAGTATCTGTTTGTATACTGTCAACGTTTCATTGGGAAGACAAGCGTGAAACTGAGAACAACGATTTGAGAACAAGAAGGTACACAGGAGGAGACATTGAGAAACTAGGGCGCTTTCCAGCCGGTATAGGTCATATGGGCACCGCCTGTGATTTTTAATTTTGTTTTTAAATTTTTGTAAATTCTGTTGGATCACCTAGTTCAGATCTATTTTCACTCCTGGAATCTCCTTTGAAGTGGGTGTTTTTTGATAATCAACTTATTTATAATTTGGATTAAGGTCCTTCAACCGTCCAGAGTCATAATGCAAACCAACTCTAGCGCTAGTTGGAGTTGGCTAAGTCGAGCCCATGCTTGTCAGGACTCATCCTGGGCAGGGGGGAAAGGTCTGTGGATTACTCACGTCCCTGTCCTTCCTCGTCTCGTAATCGTTTTTTGTGTGCATTGTCCTTGTCGTCGGGGGTCGTCCAGGGAAAAGGGGGATGTACCCGACGACGATTGCCTAGAGCTTGCCTCTAGTTACGGGAAGTAATAAACTCCCCTCTCAGTACAAGCGGATTTCGCTTGATTTTACCTCGCCTCGTACGAATAAGGCAGAGGCGACGCTCTGGGCCAAGCTCTAACCCGGGCCCAGACGATGACCAATATCTATTATTTCTGTGAGCGAGATTCTGGAGAGCACCGGACTCAGTTAACACGAGCATACAAAACGAAAGAATAATGGAAAAACTCACAAAATCTCACAAGACGCAAAATCGACGTGAGGAAGCATAGGCCGCCTCACCGGTGAAGTATACGCCGCATGTGATATTTGATAGTAATTATAAATTGAGTTTATTTGTTTATAAATTGTATTTTGTTTGTTTGTTTATACTTTGTTACGGGCGCGTCAACCGTTAGGTCTATTGGCGCCTCCTGTGATAATGTTAAAGAAAAAGTTTTATTAGTTAGTTTTAACTATATATATAATATACAGACGCCGCCTACTGGGAGATTCGTGACAGCCGGGCCCAGCAGACGGGTAAACCATCGGAACCAAATAGAGAGCCCTAGGGGATATGGGGATGAAAGTCCCATGCTGAGTCAGAACGAGTACGGGTACGGGACTCAAGGGGGGTAAGTGTTCTCACCTCACGGTACATACAGTATACTATAGTAAGTAGCTGTACGTAACTCGGTGCTACTTGTGTTATCTTGTAAATGAACCGGCAGAGGAATACCCTGGCCTAATTCTTCTTCCAGGCCAGACTCTCTTCTTGGGTTTAAATCCCCGCACATCTGCAGAAGAGCCGATAGAACACACGTATTATGACGTCGGTTTTCTAATTCAGACGCGTCAAAGGACGTCGCGCCTACAACCCCGGAGCAATTTCCTCCATAGGTGTGGGCTTTAATACTTGTTGACAGCGTCAGATCTGTTGGTTCAGTCAGACTCTGTAGGAACGTACCTTCTGTGCTTCTTATAGAAACTTCTGCTTTATATAGGCCTGATGATTTGTAACTGCAGGATCTCGTCGTGCACCAGATAGATGATTTACTACTCCAGTTTATTTTAAATGAAAAGATTAAACTACTCAAGTAAGTCAAATGCTTTGAGTGAATGTCCCACAATAGAGCCTAATAGTAAATAAACACTTCCTTAGTGCAAAAATAATGGGTTACATCACAGCCTCGGAAGCATCTCATTTTTGTCAATGCACTTGGACATCTGACAGTTGAGCAAATTGTTATGATCAAGGTTCTCCTGGGATATCCGCAAGAGATTTAGAGGACCTTGGTTTGTGTTTTATCTTCAACCGATAGGCCGTGTAGGTGCCTAGCATAGTACTAGTATAACCCCCACCCGGTGCCTAGTAACAATTATCTAGTGCCTATTTTAGTGATGAGTAGGGCCTACTGTGAGTGGTGTTATCTTCTGACTCATGAAGTGTAGAGATCGAGATGGTTATATTTAAATACAACCCAGTAATTACACATTACTTTTGACAGACCGGATTTTAAATAAATAAATAAATAAATAAAACATTTTTATTATAGAGTCTACCCACTCAGTTATATAGACTGATTTTCAGTGGGGGACTTTACAATCAAAGCGACCAAGCCAACCCTGCAGGCCCCGGACGCAATCGACTAGTGAGCGATAACCAACAAAGATCGATATTTTTTAATAAGGAAATATAGCAATCAGGGGAATGGACAGTGCGAACACCCGCGAAGCAACGCCAGAATCAACAAGGCCGATTCAGAACAACTCTGAAATTTATTATGTGCTTCGTTGCTAGGACGGCTCCAAAGTCACCGTTACAACCTCCTAAGACAAGAACTGATGGACTGAAGTCCAAATCAGAAGTTAAAAAACTTCTGACTTCTGACTAGCGGGAATCGAACCCTGGACCTTCTGCATTGGAAGCAGATACGCTAACCACAAGACCAACGAGCCACACCTTGCATCGCACATTCCAGGTAGGCGCCTTATCCCGGGTTCGAATCCCGGTCGGGCTGATTTTTTTGGTTTATTTGGAAAAAGGACCCGGCAACCGTTAGGTCATAATGCACCACTCTAACCAAGGGGAGAATGAGGAGGGGCTTATGCTGGTCATAACCAGCCACGGGTAAGGGGAGGAAAGGGGAGTTTTCATGTCGCGGTCGTCATTGTCTTGCTCATCGTTCGTAGTGTCATTGTCGTCATCGTCTTTCGAGGGGTCGTCAAGGGAAGGGGGCAAGGTCCCCGACGATGATTGCCGGAGCTCGCCTCTATTTTCGGGAATAAATTACTACCCTTCATACTTGCTAGCTGATGTTTGCGAGATGGACTTCCTTGCAAGTCAGTATTCTTAATAGAATTGAAGGTATTTAACCAAAAGATGACCTGAATACATAAGAAGAAGCTTTATGGAATGTTGGTGCTAACTACGGGTCCGTTGTAAATAAAGATCAAATTACTATCCTAAAAGTGTGTCCACAAGGCATCATATTTGGTACATTCTGCTAGCATATGATTTACAGTTAAGGCAATTGTACCACCTCTGGCCGATAGTTTGAAAGTCAAAGAAACATGTCTGAAAAGTTTTGCTGAATGAAAGAAGGCCTTTAAAATAACAGAAAAAAACTGTGAATTTTTTGGGGCGGGACATAACCTCACTTTTAGAAATTTATTAAGGTTTTTGGACAAAAGTGTAATATACAAGACTAGTTCAAATTAAATTTTGGGAATCGGTTTTCTGGACATAGTATCTAAACACCTTAAGCTAAAACTTGACTATAGCTAAAATAGTTTTCTGAAAATAACAGTTGGTGTACGAATTTTTTTGTCAAACGGTACAAATACGAGTTTTGAACCTTTTGACAAAAAAATTCGTACACTCTAGACACTCGTCTCTAGATATGGGGTTGTTGTATCATTGAGAACCATGTGACTCGATACGAAAGACGAGGTGAGAAACTGCAGGGCGCTTCAACCGGGTAGGTCATATTGCGCCGCCTGCAATCTTCTTCTTGCTTTAAAGTTAAACTGAATATAGCAGTGAAAGTGATAAGAGGTTTGTATAGTGTTTGTGTATGAAATGCGTAGATAGTTTGTCGACTTTGTTAATTATGTGAGAGAAAGTTTCTTCATGTGATCGAGAGAGATAAACATGCGTGCTCTAATAATAACATCAGGTACATTCTGCAACATATGTAGCATCCAGGAACAATCTTTTACCTTGTTACAAGACGTCAGTGAGTAAGACGTTTTTGTTGTATACCTATCTACTATCTTTGCATGAGCCGTACAAGCCGCAACTCTGCGTACGCGACCGTTGCGTTGGCTACAGCGGAAGTAGCGCAGACTCGTACGACGACGACGTGAGGCGAATCTAAGAGTGACATTCCTGAGAGCTCTTGGACGTTCCCTTAACAATTCCAATTAGACGGATATTTTTAGAGGTTCCAATAACGTAACGAGCCACAGAATGATGCTCAAAGTAATGAGGCGAAGAAGGAGCGTCATAGTCCGACGCGACGCGAAAAAACAGGGCACTTCAACGGTTAAGGCATATTAGCCGCTTGTGATCTTATAGGTAATTTTTTAGGTTTATTTGGATTTAAGGTGTCACAGGCGTTAAGCAAAATCTGGAGATGAAAACGGAATCGGGTGAAGGGGGATTGCGGGAGAGACGGTGGAGGAGGGCCTCAGAAACGTTCCGCCCAAAATCTTCTTTAAGTTGTCCCTTCCAATCGCCCTGAGAGTTTGTATTTACGACGAGGGCAGTGGGATCTGTTGTACTGCAGAAAGGTTTGAGAGGACGCGAGAGCGCTCACACATTGCCCAAGGTCGCACTGAGATCAAATATCACCATTCACGAGCTGGCGTAAAATGACGTTGTCGTCCGTCAAGTATAAAGAAGTGATTTACATTCTCCACATTTGTATTGAAAGTACGAACCATCACATAATGAGAGGAAAAAACCAAATAATTCAATTAATGTGAGTTTTGTCTCTATGCAATGATCATGATTCTATGGAATGAGGGATTGCAAATAAAGAACATTAAGCAAACATTTGAAATAAGGATAATGTTATTATTATTCCTGAATACAGCTAGACCATCAAACATAAAAAATTATTGTCAGTAAAATGTGGACGCGACTTGGTTCAAGTCCAGAAAACAATCTGGTCACAGGTACACACCACTCAACTGACTATAAACCTAGACCCGGGTACGATCCCGGTCAGGACACAAGTTTTATAGCCTATATTGCTATCATGCATTATTATAATATGCTAGGTACGATACTTACAATAATAATCAGTACGCAGTAATAATAAATCAGGACAGGTTGTGAACGGATTCCCAGAACCCGAGACTCCCGAATCAGTCAAGCCATTGAGCCAACACTTTTCAGTATATTACTAACATTGGCGTAACTTGCCTATTTTCGCGGATGCGAACATTGTGTATCCTCCACAAGATCAATGGTTCAAGCACAACCGTGAAAGGGATAGGTAGGTACACTGGTGATGAGTGTATAGGTCAGTGGTATGAATCCAAACATAATTTATGTGTATAGCTCTTTCCTGGGGTAACGAGCACGTTTGGGAAACAATGGGGTCGGAGGGGGGTTGGCCCCCCAGTTGATACGGGCTGCGAACGCCACAGCCCCGGCAAAAAATTCGATTATAAGTGTGATAGGAGTATTTGGCAATTTGTTTTTACAAAACCTTAAAAAAATATATGAAACAAAATGCAAAATAAGAAAAATGTATCAACATTTATATAATATCTAAGAAAATAAAATTTCAAATAAAAGTTGCGCTCCCCCTTCGCCCCTCTGACAAATTCGCCCTCCGTAGTTACGGCCAATGATTATAGGTAAGTAATGTATATAGACAAATAGTTTAGTACTTCACAGCACGCCGCACGCAGAACATCAGTCGTACACTGCTTTCATTCTGTGTTATAAACCTTATTTATTATGTGCATCGATGCTAGGCGACTCCGAGCCCAAAGTCACCGTTTACACCCCCCCCCTCCCCCCCCCCCCCCCCCCCCTCCCCCCCCCCCCCCCCCCCCCCCCCCCCCCATTCCTAAGAACTGATGGACTCGAATTCCACCTCAGAACTCTAAATAAATCTGCCTACAGCGGAAATCGAACCTGGACCTGCTGCATGAAGCAGATCCTCTAACCACACGACCAAAAGAGTTCATACTTTTACGTAGGTGAGAAACCAATACAGAAAGAAATTGTGATGAATACAATGGAAAACAGTGTTTTAAATACTATTGGGTTTTTAATATGAAAGGCTTATATAGTCGCGTTGATGATGCTCACCCGCTCCTTTAGTTTATCGAGAACGATTCTCTAATGTATCTTGAGTTTTGAACTCTGAAATGCAGGGTTTATGATAGAGATAATGTTCACTCTTAACCCAACCAACCCCAATTTTTGGGACAGATAGCGGGTGGACCCTATGTGTGAGTGAGTGTGTCACACGCGTTTTCTCGCTGAGTCCAGTGTGTGAGTTCACTTTTCGCCGACAAAGACCAGGAACATGCATGCGATTGTGTGTGTGGGGGGGGGGGGGAGAGGGGGCGATTTCTCGTGTTAGTGAAAAGTGAATCAAGGTCAAAAGCAAACATTTTAGTTTCAGAAGTGTTAGTATATTTTGTGTTGAAGTAACCCGTTCGGCCCAAAATCGATGGCCAATTGAAATTGTCGATTGTCGATAGCTTACTATCATCCCTTTTCACCAATATTTTCTCCCAGAAATTATTGTTGGTACTCAAACAAATGAATGTGTGGCCATGTTAAAACAGACCCACCCCACTCAAGACCAAAATTTGAGCCCAAAGAATGCATTAAAAATCAAAATTAGATTATCCAAATAATTGTATACTTTTTTTTTCTGATACACACAAGTAACAAATCAATCCTAAGTGATCATTTTACTCCCTTCCCCAAATTCAGCTAGAGATCAGTGGCCCCTTAGCACTAAAAAGGTATAATACGGTTAAATATCGAACTATTGGTGATATCTATCACCTGAATAATTAATGGGATTGCCCCAGTTGTAAGTTGCAACAGATTGTTTTATTTATTGGAGAAAGGGCGCGTGCAACCGTTAGCATAACTCATAACACATGATTTTGAACCTTGTTTTGTTTTGTAGTAAGGGTCAGTTATAGTAGTTTTTTTTTAGGTTTTTTTGGTTTTTTTTCAGTGCGTAGCCAAGGGGCGAGGGGGGGGTTATGGGGTTGAAGCCCCCCCGATGCCCCCCCAAAAAAACAAAAAAACGAGTGTAATCGATTGAAGAAAAAATATAAGGAGGGAGCACCTAACTATGATAGTTACATAGTAATTACAATACTTACAAGTCAGACTTTGTACAACTAGGAAAAACGCTTAAGATCCGCCGCGTTGTTGGGTATGAGCGTAATTGGTGCATTGAGAGCCATGTGTTAGGCGGATTTACTGTTGTTCTGCTAAAAAATAATACTAAGTTGAAGATATTTTAAAATTAAATAAATTTTAATAAAAAATGTTAATTTAAATAAATAAAAATTAACTTAATTTTAATTGTTTTAATATCGTAATTTTAACAAAGGAAAAAATCGTAATAGTGAAAGTTTCATAAGAAATAAATTATTCGATTGCGCACAAATTTTACACGAATAATTAATTCATAAAATTAAGTTCTGTAAAAAAAAATCTATAACAATCGGGATAAAGCATGGTAGGTGTTATAAGCTGGAGGAAAATTTTTAAAAAGTGAGAAAGTCGTAAAAAATTGCGATTTTCGTTTATAAAAAAATATTTTTTTGATAACGCTCAAATTTTACACGAATATATCAATTCATAAAATAAGGTTCTAAGAAAAAAATCATTACAATCGGGGACAAAGCATGCAGGATGTTGTAAGTCCGAAGAAATTTTTTAAAAAAATCGAAAAAAATCGTTAAAAATGTGCGATTTTCATGAGAATTTTTTTGTCGATTAAGCTCAAAAAACGTTTGGCAGTCTAAGTTCAGGATTCGAAGACCTCCATAAAATTTCATCGCATCTGAGTATTGGTTTAGACGGAATCGTGCTAACAACAGACAAAAATACGAAAAAAAAAGGGAAAAAAAGAAAAAAAAAAACATCGGATTTTTTTCTCCAGTGTAGTGAAATGGAAATCTTCGCCTTCGCTCGCTCCCCCCCCCCCCCCCCCCGCCTCGCTACGCTCAACCATAAAGAAATTTATGATTCGCATAGCACTTAGGTATGTATTTGCTCACAACGTGTTTAGAGGCGTTGAAAATGCAAATACGAGAAAAATTCTAAGGCTCCGGCGGCTGGGGCTTCGCACCAGACCCCGTCCTTGTTTGCATATGACAACCCCCCCCCACCATTGGACATTTATGGATACACCACTAGTGTTCTTTATTCATTAGCACTAGTCTATTTCCTAGTCAATACAAAATATGGTAGGCCTACATCAAGATACTATGGATGAATGCAAGCTGACAAAATATTAATTAACAAGCTACAATAATTAATGTTTAATACCCAACCACGGCACACAAGTCACGACATTTTAAATACTTGTGAAAATGTGCGTATTAATTTTAAAAGTGTAAGATTTTTTTAGTATTCGAAAGCAAAATGTTATTTCAAAATTTTCCTTAGTAGGTATCATGTTTTCATAAAGTTTAAATAAGTTAATTTTATGTTAATAGGATTTTTCCTAATTTATGCAGATATGACAATTGTTTGGACTAAGTAAAGTTCCAGCGGAATATGCTGAGAAGACAGCATTAAACGCAGGATATAATATATTATTATGAATAAACACATGGTTGTGTAACCGATGGTTTCCATATTTTACATTGTCTGTCTGTTTGTTCCAGATCGGTAAAATATACTCTTATTGTACTACGTGTATTGTACTGCACACTAATGATTCTCGTTTTATAGTCAGAAGATTCATCTTAGTAACTAGTAACCGTTTAAAAACTTTGCCTTTTCGGAAATTATATGAACCTTTTCGCCATCAGGTAACTAGGTCATTCAACACCCAAAAAATATAATTATCAAAAACATAGTCAAAGCAAGATACTAGCTAAGATTTAGAGCAAGTTGAAAGACAAAATTATCATTGAAGTGATAAAGTTAATTCTAATACATTTTCTAATGACGATGGACGTGGCAAATCTACAGAATGTTTCGTTCCGATCCGCTTTTATGTCATCCGTATGGTTGGTTAGGTACTTGCATGGCACAATAAACAAATTCACAAATAACAATTGATGCGTGATTGGATAACACGTAAAAAAGTAAATATGTCAGGCATACATTGGTCGGAGCCCAGACTTTACACACGAGGCATGGCCTTGAGAATAATATCTACTACTGCAAGAGAAAGTGCTTGCTGCTGGAGGGGGGTGGACAGCTGGACTAATTTATTGCGTTACCACGTCGTTCTGGAAATGCACACAAACAAAACCAAGATGGATTATCGTTCATGTCGTAATGAGGATATTCCCTGCGAATCACAGTTTGTACAATGATCGGCTTTAGATTTTCTCACGTGAATATACCTTAACGTTATGATTTTTTTGGGTGTAGTGCCCACAATGTTCACTAAATTTGTATTTGATTATATCGACAACTTTACTATCACTCACCCCAATAATAAAATATAACTACCAAATAGATGATTCATGACGCCGTCTCCAATGCTCATTTGGTAAAGAGCATCCGCCCCGAACCGCCGGACAGCGGGAGACGGGCGGGGTTCTATTCCAGTGGAGACAATATTTATGCAATAATATTTAAGATATTCGTATTGACAGTCTTAGTAAATTAAACACATGAACGACTCCAAAATGGAAACACTATGTACTTTCATTTTAAATGGCCTTGCGGCTAATGAGTCCGAGTACTTTGTGACGTGGATACTTCCAGCCGGCCAAAAAGAAAAACGCGCGATAGAACCGAATGATCCGGGTTCGACTCCCCAAAAACGAGTAATTTTTAAATCTTAATTCTTTGTCTGTTATATTTGACACGTATTCATATACTAGGCTAACAAAGATTGCGTCCGTTACTGCTATAAAGTAAATATGTTTTCAAATCAGTGAGAGCGTAATCCTAATATGAACGATGGGACCATCGCAGGTCATACTATAATTAGCATTTTCCATCGAATTTAATCGTATGCACGATTATGATTAATGCTGGTACGTTCTTATTGGGCTCAGCGTGAAAAATAAAAGGGTTGATTCAAGCTTAAAACAGCGTACACAAATAACATAATGTCGTACTGTTGCGTGTCATAGCCAAACAGTAAACATGTATTATGGCATTGGAGTGGGGTTCTGCATTAGCTGAACAGTTTTCTCTGTGGCCAAGAAATGTTATTTCGAAATAAATAACCCATCCTGTCACTCAAAAAAGGGTATCGCCAGAAGTGCGCCACTTGAGGGGCTGAAAAGGCCCTAAAATGCGGCAAAAATGCATTCGTAGTTCAGTAGTTTAGCGGTAACTACTCACACGATTTTGGGAATTTTATTTTTTTTGTTATTTTGAAAGATAAATGTTGAAATTAGGGACTCGGGTGATGTACATTTTCCATAAAAAGTTTTGTACTTTTTATAAAGCTCTAAAGAAGGTAAATTTTCAAAATATTGTCCAAGTCGCAATTTTTTAAAGCCATTTGACTATACCAATTTCGAAAATCGACATCACACAAGTCTTGTAAAATGTTATTCGTGAAAAGATTAAAAAAAAATTATGCCAATATGACAATGTGGGCCGAGTTCCAATGAAATGCGGGGACACGGCATCGCGCCGATATTATGATATCCTGTTGCAGCCTAAGGACTCGTCAACTGTGTATTGCTATAATGCACCACTCTTTCCTATAAGGGTTCGGGGGAGGAAATGTCTCAGCTGTATAGGGGGTTCTCACGTCGCGGTCGTCCATCGTCTTGGTCATCGTGCGTGGTGTCATGGTCGTCTTCGTTGGGGAGGTTCAAGGGGAGGGAGGTGTCACCGACGACGACTGCCAGAGCGACGGAACTGATGATGATAAGCACCAAACTAACGAACTTTGCAACGAGTATCACGGAGCCAGTGGAAATCTCTACCGCGCCTCGGATATCATTCATAATAAAATGTTTTACGGATATGAAACACAGCTCTCAGGAAAACATTACCGGTCTTGTCTCAAGGAAAATGCGAAACTCTGTTATATTGGTTTCCATTTCAAGAACTTTGAGATATTATGACGAGAGCAACATGGATAATGTAATTACATGCTTTGTACAACATAGTACAACCAAAATAGTAATAAACGTGAGAAACTAGGGCGCTTCAACCTGATAGGTCATATTGCGCCGCCCGTGATGTTGTATGTGAAGGATTAATGAGAGCTTGTTTTGTATAAAGTTTTATTAGTTTGTAAAAGAAAATAAAATGATAAAGGTGATTTGATTTGATTAAAAATGAAGGATTTTATTGACTTTTTTTATGAATTTAAATGAGGATTTAGAAAGTTTGTCTCCGTTTGTGATAAATGATAAAAGTTCTTCATATGGTTGGGAGGGATCAAGTTCGTGCGCAAGACATCATATTGAACATACGTCAGACATTTTTATAATTTTTATAAATGTTTTGAAGAATCAAGAGAAAATGAACAGGACACAATATTTCGTATTTTAAGTCTACCCAATCAGTTACTTAACTGATTTTCAGCAAGGGATAATTGTTTTAACTTTTAAAGCTTACCAGGCCAACCCTGTCGACGCTGCCACCACCGACGAGCGAGCATTGTCCAAGCACAGACCGGTATTTTAAACAGGAAACACCGACCCAACTTGTTGGACACGATTCCAACCGCGGGCGACTCCAGGATCAACAAGGCTTATAACAGAGAGAACCAAGCCAACCCTGTCGACGCTGCCACCACCGACGAGCGAGCATTGTCCAAGCACAGACCGGTATTTTAAACAGAAAACACCAACACAACTTGTTGGACACGATTCCAACCGCGGGCGACTCCAGTATCAACAAAGATAAAAAACGCAGACCCTCCACCCCCCCTCCCCCAGTATATCTCAAAAACGGTTTCATGTTTGTAACAAGTTCCAAAATCTGCCCACCTACCCCGCCTCCACCCATTAACACCTTTTTAATGAAAACCTACCTTTTGAAGTCAATCGATCATTGTCAAGTCCATTTCCATAGCACATTACATTCCCACCCAGTCTATAATGCCGTCCGCGGTGGCACATGTGATGAGGGCGCTGGTCTCAAGCGTATGGCACTACGAGGACGTGGGTTCGTATCCCGCATACACATTATGATGTTTTAGTAATCGTCCTCCATCGTCATCTATCACCACTCATCGTCCCGAATAGCTTAGTGCATTAATATGAGACTTTAAGAAACAGAAATCATCAATGTATAGATCGTCACTATAACCCTAGCTTCACATACAACGACAATCTCACACGATATAACACTAAAAACTGTCGCGACTCGCGATAACCCTAGCTGCACGCATACTAAACACAGCACAGTCCAGTAAGCACCATAGCAATGTCGTATTATTCAGTATATCGTCCCGATAAAACTTGTTACACGCACGCTACTACAATATAGCACACTGTCTATCACTTATCGTCGCACTAGACCTAGCTGCACGAACACTATGAACATAACACACGGTATAACACTAGACATCGTCGCGCTAGCTCTAGCTGCGACCTCCCTCGCCCGTGGAAGGTTCGTTACTGACTCTACGAAGCCTATACTTGTCAGATTGCCGGTGCATCAGTGAGTCATGTGCTGCACTCTGCCCGGTAGAATGCACACTGCACAGGCGGATGCGATACTCTCACTAGCAGTGGCGGACACCCAAGTGATCGGGAGGTTGGAATCTCATGACACGCACACAGAGGAGTAAACTCAGGAATATACATCGAAAAGGGCAGGGCGGGGGGGGGGCATGTCCTTCACAATTTGTGCCGCAGGTAATTTTATTTTAAATACGAATCTTTTTAGTGGTTTTCAAGTGTTTTATGAGGAGATCGGGTGATTTGCAGAATAGGAAATGATAAGTTAAATTAAAAGATGGATTTAATTTTATGTCTAAGCCTAGATGACTTGGTTTGGTTTATTTGGATAAGGGCGCGTCAACCGTAAGTTTATTATGCGCCACTCTAGTCTTGGGGATATGGGGAAAAAAAGAGCCCATTCTGGTAAGAACCAGCCACGGTTAGGGTAAAGAACAGGGGTGTTCTCACGTCGCGGTCGTCATCGTCTTTGTCATCGTTCTTTGAGTAATTTTCAACGACGACGTTCAAGTCACACAACTAATTTCCAGTGGCGGACAGTAAACCTAAATTACCAAGCCAACCCTGCTTAAGGATGGGTTGGCAAAATGGCCGCCAAATAAGATTTGAAACACATCTCCGTTTAGTTCATACAATTAAATGGATGCTTAGTATTGTAGTGAAAACTAGGATTCATTTTCATTGTAATTGATTGGATATTGATTTCCATCAATATTGGGTATTTACTTATCATTCAACATAATATAATGCTAGCAACCCAGTTATAAATTAGTGTACAATGATTGATAATTACATTGGCATCAATTCATCAGTCAATATCAGAATATTGATGCAATTGATAGGTATTAGTTCCGTGTTATAAACTGTAATGTTGTCAAAGCACATTACCATCTCTAAAACTAGACGGACAAAGTGCAATTCATTCAGTTATCAGGGACCTACGTTACAATGTTATAACACACTTTGATGACCTTGCATTATCACTGGGCACGTAGCAATCTCTAACTTACGTTCGGCAGAGACCTGGAATCAGCTGACTCTCTGATTGGGCTTGGTGAATGCAACCTAATTCAAATTAGCCAATGACATGTAGCCTCAGGTCCAGGAAGACATAATCAAGGAATGTGTTACCAGTCACTACATAAAGTGACTGGGTTTCTCTCTCTTATCTCAGCCATCTTAGGAGTAGGAAGTGGTTCCAGGACTAGGGAATGTTTTTTCTAACAAAGGCCATAATTTTGTAAGAGTTATAAAGTCTTGTTTAATTCGATTATGACGGTATCTAAAATCGATAGCTACATTCTTGATTCTAATACGACTCTTTTTTTTGCATCATTGATATTGGAGACGATGATGGGTGATAGTAAAGGTGCCGGACAATTACTAAACCCATGCCTTGCGCTGTACACGAACCCGCGTCCTCGTAGTGTCAAACGCTTCGAGGCGTAGGTTGCACGCATATAGAACCCCGGGAGAAACTAGGGCGCTCCAACAGAGTGGGTCATATTTTGACGCATGTGATAATGTTAGTGAATAAATAGATCAAGTTTGTTGTTGCTGATGATAACTATAGGGGTAGGATGTTCCTGCCATCTCCTTTTTTTGTTGGTAAATACATGCCTTATAAATAGTTCTAAGATTGTTTTAAGTCTCTGGGACAAAATCTTCCTCGGGCCCAGACGGGGGTACGTCGTGGTCGTCATCGTCTATGTCTTCGATTGTGCTGTCATGTTGGTGTCGTCGGGGAGGCTGCCAAGGGTATAATACTACGACGACGTGAGAAACTAGGGCACTCGAACCAAGAAGGTCATATTGCACGGCCTGTGGCATTGTATGTTTAAGAACTGAATTTTGTGTTTGTTTTATTATTGTTTTCTCGCTAAATAAACTTATAGAATATGATAAAGACGGTAGAGATGAAAATAATAATTATTTTGTGAAAAAATGTCCAGTTTAAATAATTTATTATGGTAAAACAAATAACTTTGATTAAGGGTTTTAAAAAAGTTAGTCGGCGTTGTCATTTCCATTTATGGTAAACAACAACGAGTCAGATATATTCATTAATAAAACCAAGTTTTAAGAATAAAGGGCACGTCAACCGTCAGGTCATAATGCGCCACTCTCGCCTAGGGGATACGGGAGTAAAATCCTATGCTGGTCGCCTAGCCTCGACGAACTTTCGGAATCGGAAAGTACTTTCCGACAAGAAAAATCGTAAAGCTTAGCCTCGACGCTGGATTCGGATTGAGATCCCGAATTTTCTAGTCGAAACCGAACTTTTGAATCCGACAGCCAAACCCCCCATCGGAAACATTTCCGACAAGGTGACGTCAGAGTAGGAAGCCATCTGATTGGTTGACAGTCACATGTGCAGAGACATGTGTGCGATGTTTTCAAGATGGACGCTCTGTTGATGGGGCTGTCGCAAGTTGCTGTTTTAATTTGGTCGATGTATTTTGACGCTGAGAAATAGATTTGTGAAAGGGAGTGGGGAGAGAGAGAGAGAGAGTTGCCGCAGTTGAATTTTCCAAAGTCCGCTTTGCGAGTTTTATTAGGCCTACGCAAAATCGTGAGTGTCCTTGTGGAGGGTCTTTGGTCTCATCACACCCGTCATGGTTTTCAACCAGTGGTATTTTTATTATTTACTGGGAAGAATAGGCCTACGGCCTAGGATTCTAGATAATCGTACCTTACCTAAACAATAGAAACTGGTAGGGCCTAACATACTAGGCCTAGCCCCTAGGCCATAGACCCTTACGTCCTAGCTAGGCCCTGAAGTTTTGCCTAAGGGAGGGTCTACTGGGCCCTAGGGCCTAGCCTAGGTCTGGGCCTAGGGCCTAGGCCTAGCCCTAACCCCTACCCTAGCTAGGCTAGGGGATAGGCCTTATGTCATTTGCATTACCCACACAAAGGCCTAAGCTAAGTCTTATTTTTTTTGTGAATGCTAAAGCCAACAAAACAGCTTAATTATTGGATTAGGCACTCCCTAGCCATATCCCAAGTTAAGGAAGGTCATTGGTCTAGGCCTAAATAGGCCCTAGGGCTACCTATGGTAGGGCCTAGCCTAGGTAGGCCCTACCCCAAGGATTAGGCCTAGTGGGCTATAAATAATTGTAAGCTAAGCCTAGCCTAGGCCCACATCAGGTCTAGGCCTAGGCCTTGCTTTTTTTGTTAGGGCCTAGGCCTACTGTAGGAAGTAGGTTACCTCCCGGGTATCAGTTAGCTAGGCCTACCTGTGGGGGTTAGAAAGGCCTGTGTGCCTAGTGTAGGGCCCTAGGCTACAAGTCATAGGCCTAGGCCCCTACTCTTTTCTTCTGTACCGGTAGAGATCATTGATCGGCACCACTGCAAAATGAGGTAACGCCAAAAATTCCCTACAAGGACACACACCATATGCCGCTTAATTTGCTACAAACCAGTGATAAAGTAGCACTGGTACCTAGGCCTACTGTCTAAAAACATTAGGCCTAGTCACTACCGGTAAGCCTAGATAGGCCTATCTAAAGTCATACTCGCAACTTACGAACTTGCGTGTAGAATTTGGAATAAAATGTAGGGTATAAATTAAAAAAATGTAAAAAAGTAAATGTAGGCCTAAAATGTAAAAAATTGACATTGTAAAATTCTAGTGCAGCAGCAACTCTTGGAATATATACTCTCTTCCTTCTCTTTCCCTCAGCTCAGCGTCAATTGCAAAAATTGAATTGTAAGCTGCAACGGCATCAATAAAAAAACTACGAATAAAACTAGAATTTAGTTCATAATGGATGATATACCCTTTTGAAGTAAAAAGTCTGTCTGAACCTGTCCCCGATCCTTCTTCATTTGAAGCATTAGATTCATGTGCTAATATTTAGCACTCGAGTCTGCTTAGTACGTAGCGAGCAAGTGCAGTCAGCTTTATGCGTTCCAGATTTAGGCCTACGCCATGCATAGAACTGCGTGCAAGCGAGTCAATGTAGATTTTCATAATTTATTTTGCTTGTTAGCAATTTTGAAGCCACTGAATATTGACATACACCTTAACCACTGCACCAAGTGACACAAAAAACAAATGTATCATACAGGCATACCTGGGGAGTTCACTTTTAAAAGGAGCTTATAAAAGATTCAGTTCATCAATTAAAAAAAGAACTTTCATAAAGTTCTTTAAAGTTCCTTTTTACACCCTTACCTCTGAAAAGTTCAAGTTCCTTATAAAAGGAACTAAAGTTCCTTAAAAAGGGTCCCTTTTATTTTTAACTTTTTTTAAAGGCGACTGCAGAGTGACTGACGTGCAACTTGCAAGCATGCGTTTTGCGTACGGCTGTCAAAGAGCACGGTGAGCGGTAAGGTCATGAATCATGATGATACGGTATGATATGAAAACTAGGAAAACGCTTAAGTCCCGCCGCGTTGTTGGATGAGCGTAATTGGTGCATTGAGCTGCCATGTGTTATGCGGATTTTCTGTTGTTCTGTGAAAAATCATATCTAAGTTGAACTTTTTTAAGATTAGGGCAAAATTAAATGAAATTAAAAAATAATTTAAAATTTTTAATCAATCGTAATTTTAAAAAAGGAAAAAACCATAAAATTGCAATTTTCATGAGAAATAATTTTCCGATTGCGCTCAAAAACGTGGCAGTTCTAAGTTCAGAGATTTCGAAGGCCCCCCATAAAATTTCATCGCAATCGGAGTATGGGTTTTTAGCCGGAATCATGTGGAAAAACAGACAAAAATACAACAAAAAAAGAAAGAAAGAAAAAAGAAAACATTCCGGAATTTTTTCTCCAGTGTAGGCCTAGTAGAATGGAATCTTTGCTTCGCTCGCTACGCTCATCTAATTATAAATGATCCATAACGGCAAAGTTGTTTGCCTCGCTACGCTCATCTAATTATAAATGATCCATAACGGCAAAGTTGTTTGCTAACGCTAACAAAATCCTGAAAGGTGGTGCAAGTAAAAAATTGACTACTGAATTGTAACTATGGAACGTTTTAAGGAACTTTCTAAAAAAGTTACTTGAAAATATGAACTTGATCACTTAAAAGTTTCCTCAACACTAAAAGCGTTGAGTGACTAAAAGGGATCAAGTTCCTTGAAAAGTTCCGGGAAAATGGAACTAGTTCTTTTAAAAATGCGTACAGGTTGAACGAATTCTTTTAAAGAAATGGCATAGTCAAGTCTTTTTATGTTATGAATTTCTAGGCCTTCCTATTGTAAGAAAATTATTTAAAGAACATAAGGTATGCAGGGTGTAGGTACAATAGTTTTTTACCCCGTTTACATTGCTAGAGTTCGATGCAGGTTATGCGGTTAAAATTGCATGTTAAATTCACATTTTACAATTATTGGTCAAAATAATTCATAGTTTAAACGGACACTGGTTTCAAGGCCAGTTGAGTTCATTTCAACCCGCATACATTGCTAGTAGGCTAATAAACAGTAATGGGGAAAGATCTATCATTGAATTGCAGTATATCACACAATATTTTGTTTATTTGTATAGGCTATAGGCCCTACAGGTAATATGGAATTTAGGCAAGTTGGTTTTGTAGTTAGTAATTTATTAATATTTGAAAGGCTTAATAAATTGAGAGATTCTTCTCCTTGGGGACTTTTTCTTGAGGCTGTGCCCCTGTAGCCAATGATCCACCCAGACACTACAGGTACCAGTAGGCCAACTGGGAAGTGCTGGAAGGTCTAGGAGATTTTAGAGGCACACCCATTGGCAGCTAGTTGATGCCCACCTTCAGGAAACTGTCAACAAAAACAATCATGTAGTAGCCTATTGAATTGTGTGCTATAGCCCTACTACTTGTAATAAAAATCTGGATGACATTAATTTTGGCCTAGGCCTAAATCATGTTCTTCTTTAAATTACTAAGCCTGATTGTTTGATTTAATTTTTTTAAATATGCCAGCTAGTTGTAATGAAACTAAGTCCTACCTATATCACAGTAGGCGAGGCCTGAATTTAATTTGAATCTCAAGTGGCCGAGGAGAGTTTGGTAGAGAATGTGAGTGCCGGTATTTGTCTTTGAGATAATTTATTCACCAAGTTCAACTAATCTACATTTTAGTCTTCTTTAAAATAAGCCTCCACCTTTTTAGAATAAGTAGTCTTAGGCTACATGGCCAAGATTTTAAAATACATAGGCCTAACGCCTAATAGAATTTATCCATTAGGCTTTTTACATTAGGGGCCCAAGTAATTTTTGACATTATTTTTCGATACATATCAGCGTAGGCCTTGATATGCTACCGGGATAGATTGGTGATATTTCAAAAGTCTGACCTAGACCTATGGTCTTACAATAATTATTATATTTTTAATTTATTTGACGTAAGTTTATTGTAACTTCTTGTTTGATGGCCTGAATAACGGCAAATCATAATAGGCCTATGCTAAGTAAAAACATGAGACTGCAGCGCTGTCTGATGGCTTCTAAACCTGCCGTATGTTTGACGGCAGAGCACGTTAGACGTAAGCAGCCACTAGAGCCGGTTTACTGACCACAACTTGCAATATGTAGGCCTAGGGCTTACCCCTGCCCCACCTGCCCACATAAAATCTTACCTCTTCACGACATCAGTAACTCATTCCATGTGCTGATTACTGCAGGGGCTAGGAGGGTACCGGTGCTGAAAGTACAGTAGTTTCAACAGTTCTTCATTTTAAGCTGCGTACGACCATAACATCATAGCGTTGTTGAATAATTGCATCTGTAATAAAATAATAGTTTTTAGTTCAAGTTCTCTAGCATAGGCACTACTTTATATTACTTATTCCCCCTTTATATTACTAGCGTCACGTGGGCTGGAACGCGGATTACAATTTTTGAGTTTTTTTCCTCCGACATAGGCCGAACCTAAATTAAGTCCCCTGAATGCAATGCACACTACATTACAATGATCTGATATGACCTAAAGATTGCCTAGGCCTATCAAGCCGATGGTTTATGTCCATGTTTAGGTCTGACAATGCTCTCTAGGCCTGTTTGTAATTCTAGTGAGTCAGTAAGTTAGGCGTAGGGCCTAGTGCATGGGCTGGCCTAGAGTTGTAACAGCGTTGAACCTAACCTAGTCCTATGCTTTAGTTTGGTTAAGATTGGCCCTTGTGTATCTTATGTAGGCCCTACTTCCTAGGCTTATGCACAGGGGCCTAGGGCTTGAAGTTCCCTGGTCCCTATTTTAGTTAGGTGAAGTCAGCTCAGGTCTTTCGTAGGCCTAGATTAGCAGATACTACATAGGCCTACTACTTGTGACAGGGCTAGATTTGTGTGCATAAATTTAAACAAGGCTAGGTCCTTTATGATGAACTTTATGATGTAGGGCCTAGGTACTAGGCTAAGATAAACATCATCCTCATGAACCTCGTAGGCCTATCGTTGGGTAGGCCTAGACCACCAGAATCCTTGTTCTTCTTTTGCTGATGCAATATTTCAAATAAGATTGCATGGCATTACTCAAGAACTGACGCCTAGGCTCCCAAAACCCGATTTTGAAAGGTCTTGGGAACATTTAAACCTACAGATTGACACTTGTCAAGTCCCATGGGGTTATTTTGTTTACTAAAAGTGGGCGAAGACCACTGCCTTCAAACCTTGTCGTTCCCACCGCTCGCATCTGAGCGCTCTCCCATTGGTTGAATAAATTATGTTCCGACAACGGCTGGGATAGTTGTCGGAACTTTACGAATTCGGGTTCCTCAATCCGACTGTCGCAAAATACCGTCGAGGCTTTGACTTTCCGAAATTCGGTTTTCGTGGTCGGCCGAAAAAATACTTTCCGACAGTTCGTCGAGGCTAGGCCCCTGGTCAGGACCAGTCAACAACTGGATTGTTGGAACATTGAAGATCTGAATAGATTAAAACGGTACAAACTAAACGGGTCAATCAAACCGCCCACCAAAAAATCACTTCGACAAGGAAAAATAACTAAAGAATTGAGGAAAAGAGGAAAGAAAATAGAGAAGAAACGAAAACAAACAAAACCTCCCTGGCTATCTAAGCAAGGGGGAGAAACACCAGCTTATGAACTAGTCGAACAAAAGTGCCTTGCGTCGTGCGGGTGGACACAACGCGCACGACGCCATCTTTACCAGGTAGAGGTCGGTGACGCGACCGGTGAGCCACGGGAGTCGGGTCCAAGATGAGTACTGCGTGAAAAGACGACGTGAGAAACTAGGGCGCTTCAACCGGTTAGATATTGCGCCGCCTGTGATGTTGTAAGTTAATGAAATAAGTGTATGGTGTGTTTGATGATTATATTGTTTTCAAAGTTTAAATAAATAAAAGAGATGATCCGAGGGTAATGTTTAACGAGTAAATACACATGAAAGGTCAGGCCCGACCCACTACATCAATTGCAACCCCTTCTCCCTCCGCCCATTTAATCTGTACGTGGCCCACTCTCTGAAATGCTCCTCATAAGTAACCCCCCCCCCCCCCCCAAACTAAAGCGATAATCTGATGTTGGGAACTTCTCTGTATTCAACACGCGGAGCAGGCGGACAAAGTGCTCACAAAGCAACACCTACCAACTCGGCAGAAGTCAAAAAGTTCTTTAGTAGAATGGAAAGAGGTTATTAATTATAGTAAAGGTCGGGTAAAGCCGGTTATTTCCGGCTGACGCGCCTTCCGAAATGAACAGGTCTCAATGGGGATAATCGGATTGTGGTCGAGTCTAGAGAAGAGGGAGAAACTGGGGGATATAGGGGATGCACAGGGGATGAACGTGCACACGTCAAAAAACTCAAGTACTCTCACTAGCAAAACGCTAAAGTCCTGTCGCGTTGTTGAGCGAGCACCGGTACGTGCAACACGACCCGAGAACGACATTCCCATAATGTTACATAGCAACATAGGCATACCTACAAAATACTTGAAGACAAAAACTTTCAATGTTAAATCTTCACTGCCTCCTTGATTTTTAAGTCCATCAGTTCTTGTCTTAGGAGTTTGTAAACGGTGACTTTGGAGCCGTCCTAGCAACGAAGCACATAATAAATTTCAGAGTTGTTCTGAATCGGCCTTGTTGATTCTGGCGTTGATCCGCGGGTGTTCGCACTGTCCATACCACTGATTGCTATATTTCATATTAAAAATATTGATCTTTGGTTGGTTATCGCTCACACGTCGATTGCGTCGGGTCCTGCAGGGTTGGCTTAGTCGCTTTGATTTAAAGTCCCCCACCAAAATCAGTTATGTTACTGAGTAGTTAGACTCTAAATAAAATTTATTTATTTTATTTATTTAAAGACATCATTTTTCGAATTTAGATTACAAATAAGTCTTTAAGGTCTTGACCGATTTAGCTGAAAATTTGGAAAATAGGAGAGAATATTGAACTAATTGACCTTGCAAAATTTCATAACGATCGAAAGATTTTTTTTTATTTATATATAACAAACGATCGGATTTTGTTCAAAAACTATACAGCAACCCGCATAGGTGGTATGTACATGTGTGCCAAATTTCAGGGCGATCAGAGAAACAGTGCGACCTGTATCGAAGCACTAACAGAAAAAACAAAAAAACAAAAAAAACAGACATTCGAGCCGTAAGAGTCAAGTGGAGACGCTCGCTACGCTCGCTCAACAAGTCTACTACCTTAAATAAGACACTTTTAAAAACTTTGTATAAGAGGGAAAAAAACACTTTTGTTAGTGTGCAAATAGCTATTCGCTCGGAAAATGCAGATCATTTTTAAATTTTGTCTCAAACAGCCACATTTTTTTAATTTTGTGATTTTGTCCTTCTTAATAGAATCAAAATTGTGGAATTAGTTTTTCAATCTGTTTCAAATATTATTTTGGTAAAGTGGTATTGTCGAGCACTATATTTCCACCTTCGTGACAACTGTTCAAAATGTCCAACACCTGTGGCGTCACTCAGCCGAGCGAACAAGAATGCGGCCATAACGAACATCCTATCTTCAACTTATATTACGACGCGAGAGACAAGGGAGCTTCAACCGGTATTCCGGACCGGTAAGGTAATATTGCGCCGCCTGTGATGTTGCTAGTAAGGAAAATAAGTTTGTTGTGCGTTTGATGATAAGCTTAATTGTTGTGTTGTAATGAATGTAATAGAAAATAAATATGTTTTAATTTTATTTGAATGAAAAATTAAATGTGATGAAATAATTTTTTAAGATTTTTATTTTTATTGGATTATGTGTACGTCAACCATAAGTTCATAATGCGCCACTCTAGCCTAGGGGGGGATGTGGGGAGAAAAGTTCTATGCTGGTCTGAACCAGCCACGGGTAGGGGAGGAAAGATTGGGTTTTCACGTCGTGGTCGTCATCGTCTTTGTCATCGTCGTCGGGGAGGACGTCAAGGGGAGAGGCAAGTGTCAGCGACGAAGACAGCCAGAGCTCGCCTCTAGGTTCGGAAAAATATGTTACTCGTACAGATATAGGAGTTGAATCACTTGTGAGACCCTGGCTCAAGTAGATCTTATTTATTGCTGTTAATGTTTAGAGCAACAACCCGAACCAAGTTAAACGACGACGTGAGAAACTAGGTCACTTAACCGGGTGGGTCATATTGTACGGACTGTGGCATTGTACGTTTATGAACTGGATTTTTTGTGTAAGTTTTTGGTCGTTATCAAAATTTCTAAATTAATAGTATATGATAAAGACGGTTGTGATAATATTATTTTAATTTAATTAAAAACATGAATAATATAGAATAAATATAATAAACTAGGGAAACGCTAAAGTCCCGTCGCGTTGTTGAGCGAGCACCGGTAAATGCAACACGTCCCGAGTACGACATTCCCATAATGTTACATACCAATAAGTCTTTAAGGTCTTGACCGATTTAGCTGAAAATTTCTTAAATAGGAGAGAATGTTGTACTTATTGACCCTGCAAAATTTCATAACGATCGGAACTTTTTTTTTTTTTGCATAACCAACGATCGGATTTTGTTCAAAAACTATACGACAACCCGCATATTATGTAATATGTACATGTGTGAAAAATTTCAGGTCGATCAGAGAAACGGTGCGACCTGTATCGAAGCAGAAACAGAAAGAAAAAAAACAGACATTCGAGCCATAAGAGTCAAGTGGAGACGCTCGCTACGCTCACTCAATTAAGGCAGAACAAATTACTTGGAATAAGGGTTTAAAAAAAGTTTGTCGACGTTGTCATATCAAAGGTTAGAGACCTTCTCTCTAAATTTGAGGTGAACAAAAGCGAGTAACATATATATGTACTAGGAAGCTTCGCAAACGCTTTTTAAGGTGCATTGTTAAATGTGCGTAATTTTTTAAACCGAAAAAAGCGTACAATTGTGATTTTCACGAGGAATGATTTTTAGGTTGCGATCAAACTTCACACGAATATATTAATTCATTAAATTGAGGTTCTGTGAAAAAATCATTACAATCGGTAGGTGGTAGGTGTTATAGGCTGAAGTTTTTTTTTAAACGATAAAAGCGAAAAATTGCGATTTTCATGAGAAATAATCTTTCGGTTGCTCTCAAATTTCAAATTTCAAAGAGCGTAGCGAGCGAAGCGAAGATTCCATTTCACTACACTGGAGAAAAAAATACGGAATGATTTTTTTTCTTTTTGTATTTTGTCTGTCTGTTAGCGAGATTCCGGTTCAACCGCTACTCAAATTGCGATGAAATTTTCTGGAGACCTTCGAAAACTCTGAACTTAGAACTGCCACGTTTTTGAGCACAATCAAAAAAATATTTCTTGTGAAAATCGCAATTTTTTTTTCGATTTAAAAAAAAATCCTTTGACTTATAACACCTACATATATGAATGTAATAATTTTTTCACAGAACCTTAATTTTATAAATTAATATATTCGTGTGAAATTTGAGCGCAATCGAAAAATTATTTCTTATGAAAATCGCAATGTTACGATTTTTTTTCGATTTTTAAAATTTCCTCGACTTATAACACCTACATGCTTTATCCGATTGTGATGATTTTTTTACAGAACCTTAATTTTATGAATTAATATATTCGTGTGAAATTAGAGCGCAATCAAAAAATTATTTCTCGTGATAATGGCAATTTTACGATTTTTCGTTTTTAAATAATTACGCTCATCCAACAACGCGCCTGAAAAAGCGTTTGCGAAGCTTCCTAGTACTTTAAACGTAATAGTAGATCCGAATTATTTTTTTCTAATTGGAGGAGCGTAGCGAGCAAAGCGAAGATTCCATTTCACTACACTGGAAAAAAAAATCCGGAATGTTTTTTTTTTCTTTCTTTCTTTCTTTCTGTTTGTATAATTGTGTGCCTATTAGCACGATTCCGGCTAAACCGATACTCCAATTGCCATCAAATTTTATGGAGGCCTTTGAAATCTCTGAACTTAGAACTGCCACGTTTTAGAGCGCGATAAAAAAAAGATTCTCATAAAATCGCAATTTTACGATTTTTTTCGATTTAAAAAAAATTCTTCGACTTATAACACCTACATGCTTTATCCGATTGTAATTATTTTTGCACAGAACCATAATTTTATGAATTATAATATTCACGTGAAATTTGAGCGCAATAAAATAAAAAAAATGATGAAAATCGCAATTTTAGGTTTTTTATTTTTTTATTTTACATTTCGACTTATAATACCTTCATGCTTTATCCGATTGTAACGATTTTTATACAGTACCTAAATTTTATGAATTTATATCTTGGTGTGAAATTTGGGCGCAATCGAAAAATATTTCCTCCTGAAAATCACAATTTTACGCTCTTTTTCGTTTAAAAAAAATACGCTCATCCAACAACGCGCCTGAAAAAGCGTTTGCGAAGCTTCCTAGTAAAAAACAATTCGTATTAGAAGTCAAGAAAGTTGGTTGCCGTTGTAATTTTATTCTCGAACTTCATATGATCGGGCGAGATGATAAAACGTGCGCATAGCATCATCATTTGTAAAATTGTTTGTTTATTTGGATTAAATGTGCGCCAACTCTCAGATCATTAAGCGCCACTCCAGCCCAGATGGTTTTATTTTATGTTAATGTTTTACCACATTGAGTCTTGAAGGTAGCTAGAAAAGCGTACAGCCCCATTCACATCTAGAGTCTAGCGACCTACAAATATGGGAGATGGGGAGGAGAGGCCCATGCTGGTCAGAATCAGACACAGATAGTTTTTTTATTTTATTTTTTATTTGGATTAAGGACGCGTCAACCGTTAGGTCATAATGCACCACTCTAACCTAGGGGGGGGGGGGGAGGAGGGGCCCATGCTGGTCAGAACCAGCCACGGGTAAGGGAAGGAAAGGGGGTTCTCACGTCGCGGTCGTCATTGTCTTCGTCATCGTTCGTGGTGTCATTGTCGTCATCGTCGTCGAGGGGTCGTCAAGGGAAGGGGGCAGGTCCCCGACCGGGTCGTGGTCGTAATCGTCTTTGTCGTCGTCGTCGTCGTCGGGGAGGTCGTCAACAGGGGAGCTGTCCCCGAGGACGATTTCCAGAGCTCACCTCTAGTTTCTAGGGGTAATACCCTCCCCTCTTACTAGCTGATGTATGCGAGGTGGACTGTTTGTATTGAATCGCCTATTACGCTTAGCAGAGCCATGCTCTGGGCCAATTCCACCCCGAGCCCAGTCAAGATTTATAGATAGCCGCTCCGTGTAGACTGCCGGACCCCAAACCCTTCTCAACTCCTCATCGTTCTCCTTATATTAAACCGATGTTAGTAAAACAACCGACTGCTCAGTCTCGGACTGACCTGCTTTGCCCTGGGGGGGGGGGGGGGCGTTTAAGGGGAGACTGCTTAGGCTGAGAGCGGTGAGTCTTGTTTAATAACGACGACGTAAGAAACTAGGGCGCTTACACCGGTTTGGTTATTTTGCACCGCCTGTGATATTGAAATTTAATGAAATAAGTTAGTGTATATATATAAAACCATTAGCGGGATCAACCATCTCATTTGTCAACAATACTAACGACTTTGTGTCCTCGATCAAGGATCGAACCTGGGACTCTGAAGTCATTCTAGTAAGTTTCGATGTGATTAACCTTTTTCCTAGCATTCCTCGAGCTGAAACTTTAAAGATAGTTGAAAAACGGTTAAGATCGGACCCGAAACTTAAAGAGAGAACAACTGTCCCGATAAACAGCCTGATGGAGATGTTGACAATATGCCTTGTTGAATGCTACTTCAGGTTTGAAGATGATATTTACCGCCAAGTGAAGGGGTTGGCCATGGGTTCACCTCTCTCTCCATTGTTGGCCAACATATACATGGAAGACTTTGAAGATAAGGCCATAGAATCATATACTTTCAAACCCGAAATGTGGAGTCGGTACGTGGACGATGTATGGGCTGTCTGGACACACGGTCAAGAGGAGCTGGATAGTTACTTGGAGCATCTTAACTACAGTCAAAGGATATACAATTCACTATGGAAGTTGAAAACAATAATTGTCTCCCCTTCTTGGACATTCTAATCACAAAATCAGTTACCGACAATGGGAACAAAATCACAACTAAATTAGCTACCTCAATCTACCGAAAGCCCACTCACACAAACCAATATATAAATTTTAAATCAAATCACCCGTTATCAGTCAAGAAAGGCATAATCAGCTGTTTAACCGCTAGGGCACAAAACAACTGCTCGGACCCAATTAGCTTGAAAACAGAACAACAATTACTGGCAGACGTATTCACAGCTAATGGGTATCCTAAAAAGCTAACAACTGATGTTCTAAAACAGTCATGCCACTAAACAAAAACGTAAAGAGGACATACCACGCACTACAATGTCGATACAATATATTCCTGGATTTTCTGAAAAATTCCGTCGCATCACGAAGAAGTTTAATGTCAGAACTGTATTCAAATCATCACACACGTTACGTAGCATAATTTCGAAAACAAAACCCAGCGATCCAAAAGAAGAGTCAAGAAATGTAATTTACACCATACCGTGTGACTGTGAACAAGAGTACATTGGGGAAACATCAAGACCAGTAAACATCCGCATAGGTGAACATAAAAAAACAATAGAAGGGAAGACAAGGATGCCATCAAAATTAAAAGATCATTTCGACGTGTGCAAGGAAAACATCAATTGGGAGGGGGTTAAAGTAATCTTAAAAGAAGAGAATGCCGACATTAGGAAGAGAAAAGAAGCTGCAGTCATGTCATGCATTGAAAATGTAATTAGCCAGGCCACTAAAGAATTCAGCCCCATATGGCGCAATCTAGTCAGGGAAGAAGTCACTAGGGCACAACAACATGGGTGGAAGCCTCCGGAAACACAGTGAGATTGCCAGTGTGTCAGTGTCTGACGATGGAGACGGACGTCTCCGAAAATTCACACAAGTAAGTGTTAAAAATATAGACCTCGGTTAGTAGTTTAATACACTCGTCAAATAATATATATCCGGGTCAAATAGCTTCTGAAAATAATATATATATATATATATATATATATATATATATATGAAAAGAATATTATGAAGATGATAGTAATAGCAAAATAACATTTTAAAATAGGTTACTTTGAATGAGGAAATAAGAAAATAGTCGCCGTTATGATAGAAGTTCTTCATATGATGGGAAAGATC